>BJCO01465764.1:0-12268 GCA_018326465.1 Flaveria floridana
ATTTAAACCCAAATTGAAGCGTTGACCGGCTTTGAACGCCTAGGCCGATTACACCGATTACACCCGATTAACCAGCGCCTAGTCCGATTACCGATTAATGGCTCCGATTAGCATTAATCTACTAGGGCCTAGGCCGCCTAGTGATTAATCAACGATTAATCGGCCGCCTAGGCCGATTTTTACAACACTGAAACTACATATCATTATGCCTATTCTCTTCTAACTTTTTAAGCTTCTATATAAAATGCACAATCGTTTTAAGTTTTGGACATAAAATACCTGAACAATTTAAACTTTGAGATAAATACCCTTAAAGAAGAATTGTTCAAATATAAATGGGTCAACCCATGAAAACTTCAGGTTGACTAGATACTAACTTGTTTGGTTAAACACATTTGCGGGCTGGATCTGAATCTGACTCGAACCTGTTTAGGTGAACTTAAGCTCGCCAATTTCATGTTAGGTTTGTTATGTTTCAAACATCACATCCTAGGATATGAATAAATGTGGTTGGAATTTGGAAGCTGGGAGTGTTATTTTAACAATTTTTTTCTTAAGCATCTTATCAAGTTACACTTGCAACTACATGAATCCACACCATTTTTATGGGGGCAAATTGGCAATGCCACTAGGCTACGGATAGGTGGCAGTGTTATTGCAGGTAAGCAACAAAAGATTGTGCAAAGTAAGACATCACCATTTAGTATCCTTGAGTTACAAAATGAGGCGGATGATTTTGGTTTTTGATAAGTTGTTCGACAGAATTTCAACCCCTTTATGAATGAAGTGGTTGACCACGTCGTAAGCCACCCAAAATGCATTCAAACCACATAAACCTTCTGAATCGTTTTATTCCAATAGAATCGTGCCAAAAAGGATTGTGATGGCATGGTTGAAGACGAGTCCCAACGCAGCAGCTCATGGTGATACCAAGATTTTCATACAGCAAAAGCCGATATCGAGCAAACAAAAGCTGAAGTCAAAGGAATTCTAGGTTCCGGGGTTTTGAGAATCCTGAATATTTTCGTCTAATGAAGTTTTGTTTACGTGCCAAAAGTGGTTTATTTGAAGGTTTTGTTTTCGTGTCGTCATGTTTGATGGTGCAATTGATCTTAAAGCGTACCACTAGTTTGTAGGTAATATTTCACTGTTACACTAGAAAACACCATCAACATCGACTTTTGAAAAACTGTGTTTTAACTGTTAATTACATAGCAATGTAATAGTTTCTGTGAGCTAGCATAATGAGAGCCATTTGGGTTGGTAGTTCAGAGATAAGAGTCAAAAACTCTTTGAAGAAGGCTTAGGCTAGATATAAAAATGTGTAGTTTAGGAGTAAAATAGATGAGTGCATTAATCGTCGTTTCAAAAATAGCTAGATATAAAAAGGTGGTTTCTATTGTCGTGTATGAATATTAAAATTTTCAGAAATAGATTAGTTTATGTTTTCAGTATTATAATATTATTTGTATATACAACGTATGTTCCAAGTGTTTAAGGATTAAAAAGATAAGTTAATGTTATCTGGAGTTAATTTCTAAGCATCTTATGAATTTTTACACCGTTAAAAACCAAGGCTTCGGTTTTAGTGAACTTTTTTTATTTTAGGCGTTTGATTATTTAAAGATAAAAAAATAAACTAAATTGCCCTTCACAATCACATCACAATTAAGTTGATACTGCAATTTAATAGTTTTTGGTTGTTATATCTCAACTTCTTTTGTTTGAATGCGTGTAACTCAAGCAGACGAGGAAACTAGGGCGGTGTCAAAATTGACCCAAAATATTTGTTCTCTATAAGTTTTAGGAGCTGTTTGACAACTTCTGGATGGCTAAGTACTGAATTAATAAAAGGTCTGAACCAATAAAAGATCTGAATCAATAAGTACTAAATCAGTTTAAGTTTATTTGATTGGATATCTGAATGACTCAACCCATCAACCAATACTCAACCCTATGCATGTTCTGGGGATACAATGCAACACCAATCAAGATCAAAGTGCTATGACCATATAACAAACTTTACCATTTCACAGAATATTCATAATAACAAGCAACATTAACCTATTTCATCATCTAAAGGTAGAAACCCTAAATCAGCACCCCCAATTAAAAGACGTATCTATAAGGAAGGAGGAGGCGAGGTGTTAGCGACGGTGGTGGCGACGGGGCTATGGGGGTGCAACGGTGGTGGCGACGGGGTGCAACGGTGGTGGCGACAGGGTGCAACGGTGGTGCCCTGGTGATGGCCGGCGACCTCAAGGGAAGGGAACGAGGAGGTGTTGTAATCCTTTGGAAGTTTTTTGGGTCATATATAGCACAATCTCTGACTTAATAAGAGGTGGAGTAAGAGTCTCTTTTTCAATAAGTGGTATCAATCAAACAATAAGGGTCTGACCGAGTCAGACCATTGGGTCTGACCGAGTCAAACCATTGCATCTGACCAGGGTCGTTAAGACCCAAACAAACACCCCCTTAACTTTTAAAAATAATTAGTGTAAAATGTGTATTACAAAAACTATAATATTTCAATGTTAGTATTAATAGAGTAAAATGATATTAGAGTTGTATGTACTAAATAAACAATTTAGAGTACTTTCCACCCATTTGACATAACAATTATTTCATTATATTTGTTTGACCCCTTTGAAATATAACACAACCCCAATCCACTGAAAAGTTGAAGTTCTCACCTCTATATCTTATCTTTGTTCTCGCTCTAAGTTCATTCGATGTGTGTAGCCGTGACGGTGGCAAGTTTAAGAGTGAAACATATGGTAGCAAGTGCATTAATCGGGCCCAAAAGGCAGCTGCATTAATCGGGCCCAAAAGGCAGCTACTATCGGAAAGAGGTGGACCGTGGACGGATATATAGGGCAACTTTCAATAAGCAATGACATACTACAGCCTAACGGATCAAATCTCATCGAAAAAGAAACATGACACATTAAATGTCCATCTTCAAGTAATGTTAAATCACCTAGGACAAGACAACATATAAACTTCACAAGCAAATCACACAAACCATTGAAGAAAATATACAAACAAGAATTCAACTAAGCAAGAACATCACTACAAGGATCTTCAACAACTCCTTGCAAGAATAAAAATCCTATATTTGTTTCAATAACCGAACTTCAAAAAAGAACTCATCGTCGTATCGTATCGTTGACCCGTTTTCCATAGTCAAACTTAAATCACCAACCTTGTGGCCATCTCCCCTTCGGGTCGAGCTCAGGCAACCATCTCCTTCTCTTAAGTCTAGCACCCAAGGTTTTGCTTCCCTCTGTCTTTTTATCACGCCATATCAACTTCAACAAGAATCCCTTTCGAAACGTTTTACGTGTTTGACTCTGACTCTGACTCTGACTTTGACTTTGACTTTGAGGCTGGTTTATGAACACATTATCATGAGTGGTAAGAAAGATTTCATCATGTGTTCTGGTGGTGTTGAACCTAACATACCTTTGTTCCAATGATTCTTTTGGTATTTCTCTAGCTAACATAGGAGATGCACCACCCCAATTATTGGTGCCTAATGATGGATGTTGGGGTGTTCTAAATTCCAATAGTTCTCTTTGCCTCATCTTCAAAGATCCACTAGAGCGCTACTGCTGTATTACTGGTGTTTGATCAATCGGATTTTGTATCGCTATATGAAGATAAAAGATTCTTGATTCGAGTATTACAACTGTTGGACAGGAAATAGACAAGAAATGACGGTGACTTCAAGGTTCAAACAATGAAGAATGACAAAAAATGGTTTATTTAGCGCGTATTTTATATTAAGTATATCTAATCAAGCAGCCTAAAACAAGATACTTTGCTTAAGATGTTTAACAAGGTCTAAAGAGTATAAAATGGCAAGTTGGCAACTGAATCTCTATATCAAGAGATCTTAACCAAAGGATTGCCTCGGTGGGTGATTATCAAATGGTTTAAATTTATCGTCGTGTGCATCTGCACGCCTGCTTGATTGGAAGAACAGAAGACTGTTAAAGAGTTAAGATAGCCCTGCAAAAAAGATCCCGAAGTTTAAAAAGACAAAACGACACTGATAAAGTAAACGCAAAAAGACATCCAGAAACTATAGAGACAAAATGACTCAAAATAACAAGAAACATATACATTGATGGTTGTAAAGATCAGTAGTTAATTACTAAGGGTCATGACTGCTTACCAATGACAAAAACAATATGCAAATATGCAATTTCATCATCTAGATATTAACATATATACAGTTTCTCATCATTGTGGATGCTACAGAAATTTAAAGTTTCATCAAGTTTGAATCAAAAGACACTAATAGGAGGTAGCACTACCATATAAAAACAAAGTCAATTATACAAGAAACCAGAAGACTTAGAAATTGTGTTTCTTATTTCAAAAGTAGAAACTTATGTACAAAAAAAACCCTAAAACATTACACTGACTAACATGCTCTTCATGATAATGAGCATGATGCAGAAACACTAACTGTCTATGTATGCTACTTAAATTAGTTCTCTTGGTTAGCTTCTAATAATCTTGCACGTATCAACTCTGGGCTCGATATCTTGTTAACACTGCAAATGAAAAAAAAAATCGTCAAGAAATGAATCACACATAATGTATTGAGTTCGATATTACTTCGAGAGATTGTGGTCTTACCAAAACAAAAGATCACCACTAGATGCTATTTTCTCGTAAACCCATTCAGGGGCTAGCTCTCGCAACAATCTGAGCTGCTCATCAACTTCTCCTGTAAACATTCAAAAAAAGATTAGATTTTGGGGCTTTTACAATAATCAGATTAGTAGGACCTTTGACCATGAACATGATGGCTTACTTGGGTCAACATTTTCAAATTGGTTTGAAATGATCATGTTCACAAGCTCCTTTTTTGTGATAACTGTTCGTTTCGTCGATTGAAAGAAAAACAAAAGTGTGTCAAACAGTTTCGGTAATCTTGCAATCATCTGTTTCCTCCATTTAGCCTGTGATATTTCTGGATTCTTTTCCTGTAATGCTTTCAATTCTGATTCTTTAATCTGCAATAAACCATCAATTAGGAATAATTACTACATTTAGTATAAAGATTCTGCAAATGTATATAAGAATTGTATAACAAAGTTACCGATGCTAGAAGATCATGCGACAGAATATCAGAAAGATCATCATCTTCATCATCAGTAGATCCCCTTTTGCCAACAGGAGTTTTATTCTTCACCGGAGTATCAAATGTTATCGCTCTTTTGCCGCTTGCACGCCTGGTTAATTTGCTATGAGGCATGGTTGGTTCTTCATCCGGGGTCATAAAACACCTAACTGGTGGCCGTGCTGATTGCGCAGGTGTGGCGCTGAATGGACTCGATACAAGCTTAATCGGAGTCGCGTCAATGCAAGAAATATCTCCTTTCGCCGAATCCAAGCCCTTGATTGGAGTTTCGGGTAGCTTTGCAGACCATTTTACTGGTGACAGAACATTTGACCCACAAGCTACTTTGGTTGAACCATGATCAACTCCAGTTTCAGAAGTCAACACAATGGATTTGTTCTCAACTGTTGCTACATTGTGGATTGGAATTTGCTTTGAAAAACGTCTTTTGAAAGATTGAGGCATATGAGATGCAGCAATTGACTGTTGTTCATACAGTTGATTTGTTACATCCTCAACTGATTCAATGACTGGCTTTTGAATTGCAATTGAAGATATCGATCTGCGCGATCGATTAAACGGCTCAGGTAACTCCTCCTCTGGAACTTCATCTCCCTAATCACAAACAACGTGAACAAACAACACTATAAGCAACACAAAGACCTCAAAAAACCTTTCAAAACTTCAAACCCTAATTCAAAATCAAACAGATGATACCTCAGGGTTGGATTTCCAAAAGCTCACAAGTTTTGATCGGAACAATTTGCTCATCAACATATAAGCACTATCAGAAGTCAGATTCTCATCCTTTTGAACAATACTGACATTCAAAGTGACATGAAGCTCTGGCTTCATACAACTCGTTCGATCATCACGAACAAGGATCTTCTTAATCTCAAAAGCATCTGGTAAGATGAACTTAAGCTGAGCTAAATGAGTATAAGCAAAACTCCTGAAAAATACACACGAACAAATTCAAACAAATCAGTAAAACACGTAAACACACACAGTGGATTATCAATTTCAAATACATTAACAGATTTAAACAAATCATTCAATATACCTATCTGTTAAGATCTCAACCTGTCTACTGATGTTCGTAAACGTCGACATAGATCCTTTCAATCGGAGCAATCGAATCGAAGATCCTAAGCTATGAAAGAACTTACTCAACATCTCATACCTATAAACACCAAATTCAAATCAACATCAGTATTATCAACATTATGTTTCAATCAAACAAGTAAACCTCTATGAACAACAACATCAGAGATGAAGAAACAAAACGTACTTTTCCGGAAGCGATTCGGAGGTTTTCGCCTTCGTGATTCGGATCTCCGACGAAGCTTCGGATGACGTTAACGGATCGGAGGAAACTGAAGGTTTCATATCTGATTGCCGAAGCCGATTCGCCGCTTCTCTGACTTGCTTCACCGACCGCAGCGATTGCCGCCGAGTGACGACTCTTCGCGGCGGATGCGATGGTTTTTCCGGCGTTTTGGAGCTCCACGGGTTGTGATCTGGTGTAACAACTGCTTCGCCGGAGGAATGTTGTTTGTTGACGGATGATCGGAGGACTTTGGTGGATTTGAACGGCGACGATGAAGCTCCGGCGGAATCCATTGGTGCAGATGGTGTGCGAGTGTGGTGTGTAGGGATGAAGATGGTGATTGTGGAGGGAGATGGTGAAATACTAGCGTTTTTGGCGCGAATGCTTGTGTGGAGGCTGACGTGTATGGTTGACAGGTCAGCTTTGGCGCCAAATCACACGTGGACGCGGGAGGGGTGCTGTTTGTAACTTTTAGGTTTTGGTTTGGACCCTAATTGTTTAAAAGTTTGGAGTTTTGATCCTTGCAGTTTGAGAATTTTCTTTTTTGGGTTTTTTTTTTTGGAAATTATGTTTTTGACCCAATGTTTTTTTCATTTAATGTAGATCTGATTTATTAGAGTTCTAAATGGTCAAACATGTTAGTGAATAAACTAAGACGAATCACGAACCAGCCGTTTAATTATGGTTAATTTTGGTTTTTGAGTCTAAAAAAATATTATATCAAGTAAAATATGAATCAAACTTTGAAATAATTTTTTTAGCAAAAAGATTATGAAAATTATTAATATTTACTATAGCTTTGAGACAATTTCTATATCGGTAATCAATTGTAGAGTTCTTTCCCTTTTTCTTCAATGAATATTTCTTATATTATCATTATCAGTAAAAATCTAAACCCAACAATTGCTTTTTTAAAGTTGAGATCTTTTTTGTTAAAGTCTCAAATAGTCAAACTCTTTATAGTATATGTTAAAACAAATCCTGGTTTTAACCCCTAAATATGGTTCATTTAGGTTTTTGTGTCTAAACAAATAACGTATCACTAGATAAAATATTAATCAAACTATGATATAATTTTCTCGGTAAAGAAACAAAAACTAGTAAATGAATTAATAAAAGCAAAATAAGTAAGTATATCTTTGAAATAAATTTTTGTGTAACGAATCGTAGAGTACTTTTCCTTTTCCCCAACAATCGCTTTTGCAAAATTCAGATATAGTTTATTTGAGTTTCAAACACTTAAACACGTTACTATATACGCTAAAACAATCAAAAACTTTTTTGAGTCTAAAAAAATATGTTTCAATAGATAAATTTTAATCAATATTTGACTAATTAGCTTAGTAAAAACCCAAAAGTAACTATACGAAAGATTAAAACATAATACCTTTTTCTATCTTTGTGACGATGCTTAACCAACCATAGACTCTTATCCTATTTCTTCAACGAACTCAAGATTCATTAAACTAAACAACAATCGTCTTACAAAAACGAATTTGCTCACACACGTTTACCAAATATTGAGTAATAAAGATCAAGATTTTTCAAATGTTTTCAAACCATCTATACATATATACGCCTACAATTGTCGACCGTTGGCATTCATATTAGGTATAGGTTTTTAGTGGTATAATCTTCAATTAGTAAGCCGTTGACAACCAAGAAAATACCATTCAAATTTCACCTATAGCCCAGCCCAATTGTAAACAGGCCAACTTTTTCAGCCCATTGGGCCTACACATCCTGAAGCCCATTCACTGCCGTGTGACCGCTGCATAATCAAGATACAAACGATTACGAAATACGAATAACCACAAGTAATTATCATTCTCACGTCTTCTTCATCGTCTTTGTTAAAATCAAGATTCTAGAGAGAGAAACACTAGAGAGAGAAAGTCTTGAATTAATGAATAACAAAATAAAGCTTCTTGCTTTGCAGCATATGAACCAATTCGATCTTCTTCTTCTTCTTCACGCAATCGAACCCAGATTTCCCTTTTGTTAATCGTCTTTCCACTTCAATCTCTCAATCACTTCTGGGGTTTCACTGGTTCGTCGATTTGGTTTCTGGGGTTTACAGTTTGAGTTTCTTGATTTTGATCGGTGTACTGTTGGGTAATCGGTGGTTTGTGTATTGGGTTTCGAACAGGTAAACTGTTTGGGGTTTTGTTTTTTGGGGTATTTGGTGAATCTTTTAATGTGGGTTTTGTTTGTTTACAGCTGATTTTGCCCCAAATTTCTTCGAGAATCATAACTTGCTTTTGGGTGGTGTGATTGTTATAAAGATGCAAACTTTGTGGTTTCTACATGATTTTGTTAACACTTCTGTTGCTTTTTGATGTTGATTTTCTTGGAGCTTCTGTGAGTATCTAATATATTTTGGTTGCATAAACCTGATTGAATTGGTCAGTGATGGTAAAATTACATTAGCAGTTCATATAAATAGATACTTAGAATTTGTTAGGCGTGTTAAATTTGGTGGTCTTGTAGTGATCTTATATTCTGTTTCTCTGAATTTGAATGTTCGGATACTATGATAGAACTTATTGGTGCCCTTTTGCTCTTTGGTTCTTGTTTTTGTGAGAATGTGGTATAAGGTAATGCCCTTATGGAATACATTCTGGGGCATAGTCATTGATACTAGCAGCAATGAAGTTGGTTTATAGTAAAAAAGTCCTTCCGACTGAGAATAGATACTATATAAAAACCTAAGAAAATGTAGGATGATTAAATTACCGGTATATAGTTAGAAAGCATCTATCTTATAGCCATAAAGATTATAAATTACTGGAAAGTAAACATTGGAGGTTGATTGCTATATAATAATTCCCAAAGAGGTTTCACTTTGAGATTCTTGACTGATGCATTACTTGATAATGTTAAGTAAATTCCTATGTGTTTTTTGTTTTTTTTCTTGCTTACTATCCTTATAGATTCTTATATTATGTGAACCATATATTTTGGATACTAAAGGAGAATATAAATTGCATAGCAATGGAATTGGCACTTGCCTTTTAATATGACACATTCCTGAAGAAAGCATTAAGAAATTTCTTGTTTAGGATCAAAATAATCAGATTTAGAGACCACATGAGATATTGATATACAAGAACTGATTATTGAGATAAATGTAATTGACCTATCACCTATGTAAACAGATTTAGAAAAAGCAGGTAAGATTTTATAAGATAACAAATTATCCACATAAATTTGAGATTACCTAATTATCCTTAACTTTAAACAGCAAGTTGTCTGGTGCCTGCTTTCAAAACCATCCGAAAACTTGTGTTTTTTTCGCTCTTTATCTAGTTTTGAGATGTTGATATTCAATTGTTACATTATTCTTAAATATTTTTTTGTCTTTTACAGAATATCGTGTAAATATTATCGTCTTTTGGGGATGGACGACATGTTCCTGCATATTTATAATCTTATATGACAATGTTTGGTGGGCAACAAGGCAACACAGCTCTCCACCATTTGAAACAAAAGTTACTTGGTGAATCGCGTTATACAACATTGAATGACGACGTTACCCCTGAAATAGAGTTATCTGATTATCAACGGGCTCCCAGTGTTGGTAGTGAAAGCCCGTCTGGGCTTCTTAATGGTGAAAGCTTGAAAGTTCAACCAATTGCTGATTTGGATCTATTCTTTGAGAGACTTTATAGCTACTATTGTGAAAAAGGTCTATGGTGCATCATCATTAAGTGGATTGTTGAACTTTTGAGTTTGGCTTTTACTATATGTTTTTCTGGCTTCTTTATATTATTTGTTGATTGGAATGGTCTTCGAAGGGCAAAATGTGGGATGGATGCTGTTGAATCTGGGATAAAACCGTGTGATCTTGCTAAAGAGGCTCTTCATGAGCATCCTTTGACTCCTTTAACAACTTTTAAGGTTGTCATATTTGGTTATTTGGGAATCACCTTCATTTATTGGATTTTTTGCTTTGTAAGGTTCTTTGTACAGTTGAAGGATACACTAGAGATACGCCAGTTCTACATTAACAGGTATTCGTTAACATGTTACATGTAATTTAGGGCTTGTTTGGATGTGTTTTCTTTGAGAGTGGAGACAGCAAAATAGGCAATTTGTAACAGGTCGAAACATACATGTTTATTACAAATAAACTCGGTCTGACCTGGCAACACTTCTTCGTCTTTTCTTTAGTTTCAATGCTGTATTGTTGAAACTGTAATCTGAATTGTAGTAATAATGATGTAGTTTTGGAGGTTTTAAGCATTTGAAAACACTTTGGATGAGTTTTGACCCGTTTTCATTTTAGCCTACTTTTAAAATTATTACTAATACAATGCATGTTGAGAAAATGGGTTGAAACCGCTACCCTTATGGCCCTACCTTAATATATGATGAATGTTACTAGTTTATAGTGTTTGGGTAACTTGATTCTGTTTATATTTATTTAGAAATATTAGAAATACAACCAAAACTAACCCATTTCATTATTTAGCAACTTGATTATGCTTATGATTGTTTAATGTTTGGGTAACTTGATTCAGCTTATATATCCTTTATTTCATCTACTACTTAGAAAATCAAATTTTCTTAAATAAACATCAGCAGAAGTATGTTTTTTATAGCTGGTTATTGGTTTCTGGTTATACAATATCAGTTGATTGTTCTCAAAACACCCATCCAAACACTCCCGTAAATGATAAACTAGTGTGTTCTTTTTTCTATTGTTCGAAATAAGCAAAGTTTTTTAAATTTTTTTGTTTGCAAGTCTTGGTGTGACTGACAATGAGATACAAACCATGCCATGGGCATCAATTCTTGAAAAAGTTGTTCAAATTCAAGAATCACAACAATTATGCGTGGTCAAGGATCTTTCAGCCCATGATATAGTGATGAGATTGATGAGGAAGGAAAACTACTTGATTGGAATGTTAAACAAAGGGGTGCTAGCCTTCCCAATATCTTCATGGGTCCCAGGTGCGGGTCCCACCGTCAAGAAAGACACTGATGGTACACGGTATTGCCTAATGCTACCCAAGACCCTTGAATGGACTTTAAATTGGTGCATATTGCATAGCATGTTCGATAGGTATGTAATTTCTATTTCTCTCTCTTGTAAGAAACTCAAAATCTGATCATGTCAAAGAGTCTAATGGTTGTTTTAAGTGTAAAAAAGGTTATTGCAAAACCTGTTCACTTCTGAATGGTCGATTTAGGATATGTTTATCTTTAATGGGTCAAATGGGCTTAATAAAGGATATTAAGCTATAAAGAAAACAAGTTAAATCAGTTGAAAGTCCCCCACAATGTGTTTTTGATGCATAAGACATACTAAATCATTTATGAAAAAATGGATTTTTAGTGAAACGATTTACTTTCTGTAATCACATTTGACCACACTAATTGCTTACAAAAATAACAAACAAACAAACAAACCCAGTATATCCCACTCAAGAGCGGGGTCTGGGAGGGGTAGGTGGTGGCAAGTCTTTCCTCTATCCAGATAGGTAGAGAGACCGCTTCCAAAGAGACCCTTGGCTCGATACAAAAGCTATAACGCTGGCGAATCAACATATAATCAAACGTACGATATATGATATATGGTATATGGTACAGCACACATCATACAACAAACATTAAAATATCATCAAAAGGAAGTATAGAATGAACAAGCATGCATCAGGAAAGCAACAAGTTTCCCCTAAAAAGGTCCATGCGTACTACATACACATCAGGCCCCGTAACAAGTAAACAAAGTCCTTTCCTAGCTACAGAAACCACTAAAAGTCCTTAATTTTAATTCTACGTCTCCACTCACTCCT
>BJCO01465765.1:0-12509 GCA_018326465.1 Flaveria floridana
CGCGGCGGACCCGCGGAGACGCGGCGGACCCGCGGAGACGCGGCGGACCCGCGGAGACGCGGCGGACCCGTGGTGATGCGCGATGAAACTCGACAGAGGTGGGAGGTTGTATGTGTGTTGGTGGTGTGGTGGACCGGTGGTGATGCGGTGGTAGTGTGGTGGACCGGTGGTGATGCGGTGGTGTGGTGATGGTGGTGCGGTGGTGCCTTGTGCGACGGAGGCGATCAATTTGAGTGAAAGAAATATTGATTTAGACTTGTAGATATAATTTTAAAAACTCATCTTGACCTATATTTCTTTTTTCCAAAAAGGCTTTTAACCCATCTTGATCACCTTGTGTTTTTTATTTAATCCATTCTAACCCATCTTTATTTTTAAAACACTCATTATGACCCAAAATCACATCTTTGGATTTCTTTTGTCACCTCTACTTGTGCCATAGTTCCGCCCCTGGATCAAATGGTGTCTCCTGTATCTTGATTGAATTCTAGAATTGCCCAACGAGTTGCTCAAGTGGTGATTTCTGTATCTTGACTCATCCGTTGTCTATCTTTGTTATTTGAAATTTGCAACTATCCGTTACTACGAACCGGATATGCATCATCGAGGGAGGGGGCCATCTACTCCTTGACCAACCATATGTATGTTTATCGACAAGATGTGGTATAATTATTTCTTGTAGTTTGATTAGTTAAATTGTCATATGTAAAATGACATAAATGTAACAAAAAAAACATCTATTAATTATAAGAATTACAGTGGTGTTATTTTTTATTTCTTCATTTTATGTAAAGTAAACTTTTATGTAACTTTTTCAAAGATTTTATATTATAGTCTTCTTTGTTTACTCTTAAGATTATCTATGACACGCCTTATTTGTACCCTACTATTTATAGATTTTATTTCGCTGCACATAATTATAAATTTTGTCTATCTTTATAGCTTTAATTTCAACAATAAAAAACTATAAAAACATTTATTTTTAAAGAACTTATATTATTGATTTATAACAAAAGAATAAGAGAAACGAACAAATTAATTGAATTATTAATTACAACGAATGTACATGGCTACAGATTCATGTATCAAACACCGTGAAACTTATTTGTCTATTTGATTAAACATCTAAAAGGATGATTTTATCGTTTAAGTTTCAATAGTAGAATCATTTTTTGGGTACCAGTATCTGTTATAAAACACTAACGAATCTGATTTAACAGCATATCCATCGGTATTACGGTGCCAACTATAGTACGCATGCGTTCGGTTTTTTATCTCCATTGTGGCATGACCAAAACTCGCTTCTCTAAACGCCGAATAATTTGGTTGTGGCTCTGTCATCCTGCAAATACAAAGGAATGCATTAGAATCTATCTCTATGTATAGCTTCTTGATAAACGTAAATCAAGTAAGTTCGATAAGCGTAAATCAAGTGATCCTCGCTCAGATAGTGTTGTAGCAGTGCTAGGCTGATCGTGTTTACATGATCGTGTTTACAGCTTGGAGCACATACGAACTCAAACACGACACAACCCAAAAATTATCTCGTGCACTTTAATCCGGACACGATACATGTATTTAGTTCACTAGTTGACAATAATATGACCGCTTTAACTCTAGATCTTTATTTTACATTTTTTATATTAATATTTTAATATTAAGTTTAAATGTGTATTATCTTATAAACTTTTAAATAAAATATCCAATCAACTTTAATAGTGAAAACAAAAATATTATTATAAAAAAAACTGCAGAAATAAACGGGTAAAATAGGTCAACCAACACGCTTTCACACTTGACTCGAATCTAACCCAATCCCGTCGAAACTGAAGTCAATTAATTAAAATACTTTAGTGTTAAGTCCGTGACATGTCACAAATTGACGTTACTAGATAGCGTTCCACCCAAACTAATCACACACAAGACTAGGACTAGACGGTATCAAGAATGGATTGTAGAATCATGTCTAACTTCAATTTTTTGGGTGTGCTTAAATAAATTTAAAATGGATAAAGAAATGAAGAATGAAACAAATGACACAAATAATATCCAATTTTTCATTTAGGCATAGCATAATCTTACTCGGTTGCTAAGCCCTCAATGTTGCCTCCATCTCCAATGGTGATGTACACAGGGGCATTTTGGTCAAAGACAGGAGTGCATTTCCCATTCACAATGTTATAAGCAATGTTGGATATTCGCTCCTGTGTGTAATCATTTGACAAACAAAAGTGAGAAATTACAAATTTGTCCCAGTTTCATTATTAATCTATTGATGTTTAAGATACCGAGCGACTGTTTATGGCATTTGCTCGAACTCACCAATAATTAAAATTCAAAAAACTTTTAACTAAATTATTAGGTTTTAGAAAAAGTCTACATTGTTTTAATTTTTTTTATTTGTCTCTCTTACGGACTTATAAGTTTTTTTTTATATTTATCTGTCTTGCAGAAATATACTCTATAATATGTTATATTATACCATACAATTTGTCTCATAACGCAAAATTAGAACATTGTTTGGAATTTCCATATTATTTCATCCCAAGAGTAAAACACTCATTTAGAAAGTGAATGATATCAGATCATTTATTAAAATATCTTGTATTGTTTTGAAACAGAAATAAAAGTATAAAATATTTATATTTATTCAAGCACTTTAACTATTCATATAGTCGATTTCAAACACCCATAAAGAGAGATGTACTGATTGTTAAAAATCAACATCAGATAAATCTAATAGATATCAGACGGTACCACTTACCGAGCGTTCATAGGCATGAACATGACCAGCAAACACAACATCAACCTTGTACTGAACAAACCATGGCTCGAACATAACTCGCATGGTCTCCCCTTCCATGTAATGGTACGTGTTGCTATTGTACCATGGAGAGTGCATAAGAACAACCAACCATGGTGTTTCACTTCTATTAACCTTTGGTAACTCCTCCATGAGCCACATATATTGAGGAGTGTATGTTCCTACATCAGTTCAATTGAAATTAACTTAAGTTATAGTTTTATGTCACTTTTTATAGTTTTCATTATAAAATAGTTATTTAATAAAAAATAACTAGTTTTAAGTCTTACCATAGGCGGAATAGGAAGACAATACAATGATATACGTTGAAGCTCTTTTTATTGAGTACCAAAGGGGTTCGGTGCTCCCAGATGCCTCAAAAGGGACATTATATCGGTGGAGAAAAGGCTTAAATGGCTTGTTTTCACCCTGTGTCAAACCACGGATCGTTAAGAACATGACCTGATTTAACATGTTAAGACATTACAAATCTTGATTGTGTTTTTTTCATTGATTTGGATCAACTTTGTTTCAAACATATTTTACAAAAATCAAAAGGTGGGAGAAAAAAAAGGGTACGCAAATTAAAAATCATTTAAGGTATATTTTTTATATATTTAGTATTGTATACGTATAATACGGAAAATGTTTAGGACGAGTCCTGCCTATAAAAATTACCAATTTTCATCTATTATTATTTATTTTTAATGCGATAAAACCACACACTTATCTACTATTAATTATACACTATTATTCATCATAAGACTCAAATTTTTTAATATTTTGAATAAGAACATCATAACGCGCACGTCATATATCATTGGGTTATAAGTCGTTTGGTTTTGCATCCATTATATGACTTGTCTATATAACCAATACCTATTATCAATCAACTTTAAGACAGTAAGGTAGTTATTCTATGTTGTCTACTTACAATGTCAGGACTATAATCAAGTTCATGGTTTCCGGCAGTCCAAATCCAAGGTTGATACGCGACACTTCTTTCAACGAACCTTGCCCAACTATCCCACCTCCGATTATCATTATACGGGTAGTGATCGGCATAAGACAAATCACCAACATACAACACCGTCTCCCCTTTAATCGGGTTCATTTCGTAATGTGTAAGTGTGATATTCGAATCGTATGTTTGACCAAGATCCCCTACACGAAGTCAACTTTATTAAACAAGTTGCATATTATGCCAAAAGAACAAAAAAACATAATTACGACATACCGATGATTCCGAAAGTGTAAGGCACATCAGGACCGACTGGCGGAGGGGTCACAAACGAAAATTTCCTTGATGTATGATCGATCCCAACTTGATAATAATATTTGGTACTAAACTGCCAGCCAAATGTTAAATACATGTTAACAAACAGATAACAAAAATATTGTCACTTAAGTATTTTCATATTTTTACTAATATTGTTATGGACAGTACGATATCTATCACTACTAGTAATATTGTACTTGGAGCAAACTCAAGGGAGATTTGACATTAAAATGTTTGAGTTTGTTGGTGTGGCAAGCAAACTCGTGGAGTTCTTTGGTGCGTGTTGCACACGTACTAAACAAGTTCACTTGTATGAGTGAGAACTCCATGTTAAAAAGATTCTACGAACGGGTTAAAATTTCACAAAATTCGAATACTATGTGTCTGGCTTTGATATTCCCTAGAGTTCGCTAGCGAAAATATCAAACATGTTTTTAAAAAAGAGAAAATGTCACATAATAGTAACCAATTTTCAAAAGTATATCAATTTGATCACTCATGCATATTTTCCTTAAATTGGACTACTAAACCATCGAATCGAGTTATCATCGAATTTTCTTATGTCAGGAAAGCAACGGATGAGAAGATGTGGGGTCGGTATTTTTTGTATATGAAATTATTTTAAAAAAACAAAAAAAAACATGTTAATTAAATATTTAAAAAAGTAATAAAAAGTATCTAAAATTCTCGTCACCGTTCCACATCAGCATCAAAAGGAAGAAAAAATATTTTCTAATTGAAACAAAAAACACATGCTAACAAACATGTTAAGACTTATAATTTAAATAAACTATAAAAGCTGAGTGGCCTAATTATAACACACAGTTTTGCACGTCATTAAAGCATCGCGTATCATTAAAAGTATATTTTCTAGTAGTGGTTCGGTCCTAACACAAGAACCTTTTATTCGTTCGCTCTTCAAAAATTGACTAGAAGTGGTTATCAGGAAAAAGTTATAATAATAAGTATATTAATGTTTTACATAATAAATTGGAAAAAGTTATAATAACAAGTATACTAATGTTTTACATAATGAATTGGAAAACTAAAGGGGGTTGAAGATTGACCTCTAAGTTTTGGAGGGTGCAATGATGTATGTAACCAGAGGTGTAATTGTAGTACTTGTAAGTGGTGATTTGACCTGTGGCTTGACTCCTTTTGATGCTATATTCAGCCCAATAAACAACTTTGAACCCGGTTCATCCACCGTGACCCATGACACTATCATTGCTTTTCCCACATGATCTCGTTGTGTTATATGAACCTTAAAATATGAAAACAGTCATAATAGCATATCATGTGTTTTCAAAAGATGCACTTGAGGGTAAAACTTCTTAATTTCTTATACATTTGGCTAATGTTTATGCGGTATATGATTTATGCATGTCGGATCTAACAAAGTGAAAAAATCATATCCTTTTAATTACCTAGCTATCTCACTTTCGACATCCACTAGTAAAAGTTCTAAACTCATCATTGTTGGTCATAATGTTATGTTTCGTAAACGTCAAACAACTAGTATCAAGACCCTCCGTGTTACGACGGGGCAAAGAACTAATGTTGTCGCAAATTTGCGTGGGGAAGGAAAGAAAAACGTAATAAAACTTTATATAAATATCGAAATTATCAAAAACTCGTGTATTGCGACGAGACCGTACGATAATATTTGAAACTTAATACCCAAAAGGAACCATTAAAAAAGTAATATTACAAAACCAAACAGTTAAATATATTAACGTTTATAAAAATAGAACGTACAAATATGGATTTTATAAAAGTTATATGTTAAATGTGAAAAGGAAAAAAATATAAAAAAAATTGTAAATCAGCTTTGATAACATTTGTGGCTCAACGACTTTTACATTATAACGTATAATTATGTTTTGAATGAATGCGAAATTTCATAGAGCTAGTATTAAAATTTTAATTTGTAAGAGACAAACAAAAATAAACAAAAATCGTAAGATCATACAAAATAAATTGATAAGTATAGAGTATAAAGTGTAAATATAGTTAAACTTAAAAGGGTTAGCATTTAAATTTTCAAGGTCATTTACATAAATAAAAATGTTGTCGCAAGCGTTCATTAAAACTTAGATAATACGCATAAGCGCTTTGCGTTTTGTTTTATTATATAATCAATACGCAAAAGGTAAAGTTATTTTAGGGTGTAAACGAACCGCGAGCCATTTGAGACCGATGCGCTGAAATCTTAAATCGACCCAGCTTAAATGAACACAAGTCTAAACATAAGCTTGTTTAATAAATGTGCTTAAACAGTTAAACCGTGCTTTATGCATAGAGCCTATTATTTGTATATATAATAGTTGTTATTTTATAACTATAAATATTACATAGTAAAAAAAACAATTATAGTTAAAAATAAGTAAGTATTGGAATATATATATAAATAATATTACTGCCATCGAAAAATTTAAATAATATATTCAAACAAGTAATAACTGGCATTCTATAAAATTAAAAATAACTAAACAAATAATAAATGAGTCGAGCCCTAGCGTGAGCTCAGTTTGAAAGTTTGTTTATGAGTCGAGCTCTAGCTTTGAATATAAAGCTTGAAACTACTAAACCTCTATTATAATTAAACTATACGAACTCAAGCTCGAATCGGCTCCACTTCTTTACAGTCATATGTGTTTAACAATCGATATATTCAGAAATCAGAAGATATCTCTCATACTTGCATAGTTTGTTGCAAATAATTAAAAACACATTCTGAATCACCTGTTGAGGGGCATTGTAGCCAGGAGGAACCCTAAAAACATCACTATCAAAAGGCATATCAATGCTTTTTTCTTCATTCCTAACAAAAGAACTTGTAACACCTCCATTAGAGAGCAACAAGAAGCCTCCATTATCCACTGTCAAAACACATAAAACTGCAAGCAAAAAGCACTTGCAGAAGCCCATCTTCTGCAAGAAAATAATTAAAACACGTACAGTGGATGATCTTCTTGGTGTGATCTCCTGAAGGATGATACCAATTATAGGGTTTTTCAAAGTGTATGTGATACGTTCAAATTGTTGGATATTGGCATGAATCACAACGTACGGTCATTTCGAAGTGGAATGAATTGTGCCGTTTTTGTTTTGTTTTAGTTGTATTATTGATAAGTTTTACAAGTTAAAGAATATATTGTAGGTTTATTGTCATCACAAAACTACAAAAGAATGGTAAATGTAGTATGTTGGCAATTAGAGAACAAAAACGAATTGATGACAACAAGGATAAACAGAAACTTTGAAAAAATTGTTTACAATCGTTCATCCTCTGCTAAAAGTATTCAAAAAATATTTAATTTTATAATACAAAATTATTAAACAAAAAAATTTTCTTGATAGATTGATTTTATATTTTATTCTTTATTCTTTTTTTTTACTTTTACAGGATCGGATAGCCTTGTTGATATCCTGCTTGGACCCAAAAAGGACCCGGATCGTCTCTAAGACTCACGGACTTTGGGGCGATGAGTGGAGCTTTGTTTATTATCGGGATGCTATAAGTTCAAATGAAATGGTCAAGATTGTTAGGGGTCTTCATTTTTCTCTCTTTCTTCAATTGAGTTTCTCTTATCATTGAGTTTCTAACATTTCTTGTTCTTAAGTATTATTATTTTAGACTGTCTATTTGAGTAGAACACAGATTGCCGTACTGATGATTTGTGGTTCTATTTGTAGTTGATTTGTTCCTATTACTCTTTTTTATTCATCATTTTCTAGATTTATGTTTTTTTTCAGAATTAAATCAAAATGTTTGGGCATTACGGATGTTCCTTTACCATGGCTTTGATTGAGTGTTTATGGGCAAAGTAGTGTTAGAGATATGTAATTAGTGTACATAAACAGATTACGTAAATAATACAATTGAGGATTGCAAGTAATATGAATAAATTAAACGACTAGCAGCAATAGGAAGTAATTCTTCAAAATAGAAGTAAAAAAACAAGAAGACAATGAGCAGAACCGGGCTTGTGTTTAACATAATTCCCTTAAACAGATTCGTCGTCTGTTCCCAGTATACACCGGTTCAAAGCAGTGTACTGCCGGACTTGTCACTTGCCTGAAAGGTAGTCAGAAGTTGACGAAGTTGTTCGAATTTGTGTGATGATTGGTGTGTTTTGACCTCTGTAACGTGTTTCTATATAAACACGTAAATAATAGAATTGTAACCGAACACAATTCATTACAGAGAACGGGTATATCATTATTGTCATTATTGGACAATAATGATCGTCATTAGTAAACGGTTTCAAAATAATGAATGGCATTCGAAACACCTTATGTAACCGTCCATAAATTTTATGTTATTGAAAACGGTTTCAGTAGTAAAAAACACCTCTCGCGAACCCGAATTTTCGGAGCTGCATTCGTGTCCGCATGTAACGCGGGCGACGCATTGGTTTAATAAATTTTCAACTCAGAAACCCATTTTCTGCACCCCCTGCACGCGGGTAGGTGCTAGAGTAAAACATAACACAAGAATTTAATATGTATTAGAAGCTAACACATATAAACTAATTAGACATTTATTCCCACACCAATGTGGGACTAAATATTATTCTTTAAAATTCCCATCAACACGACATCTTATTCAATATCCAATCTAACAATCCCTTACATGAATGGAGGTCGATCTCAGAATCATCAACATTTCGATTAAATTTTAACAGTTGAATCTTGCATATGATAGGTAGGTGTTACCCTTTGAACCTTCACTCATGAAACGTACTTAGTCTACTGGCTCTGATTGGACGGTGATGTCTTTGAACTCATCTGCCATTAGTGTAGACGACAATACGTTTCACATAAGACTCTCCCTGACAATGCTAAGTCCTCATAGTTATGTTTGTTATGGTCATGAACATGTGCCTGGTTCTGCGAGAGCCATTAAGTATTGTGCCCAAGCAATACCCTTCGAAGCGACCCCACTTCTCTCTCACATAGGTGATTCACTACGTTTGGTAACATTAGTCGAATAATTAAAAGCCTTAGGCTAATCCTCGTACTTGTCACTTTTAGGAATGAACTAGGAAATTTATAAAACTTTGTAATAAACTTCCTTTTAAATACTTAGGGTTACCCCCATAGTGACCTCACTACTTCATACAATTAGGTTTTTCTATTGAACTCAATTCTTAGGATCTCCAATCTGTTGAGTTAGGTTTCCTTCATATGAACCTTAATTTTTTAAGGGTTTCAGTCCCATTCCTATTGACGACTTCTGAACTAACCCTCTACTTAAGCCTTTTGTTAGCGGATCCGTGATATTATCCTTTGACTTCACGTAGTCAATAGTGATAATACCTATAGATATTAGTTGTCGTACCGTATTATGTCTACGTCTAATATGTCTATTCTTACCATTATACATTGTGCTATGAGCTCTACCAATTGCCGATTGGCTATCACAATGTATACAAATGGTCGATGCCGGCTAAGGCCATCTTGGTATATCTTTAACAAATTAACGTAGCCATTCTGCCTCTTCACCCGCTTTATCTAAAGCGGTGAATTCTGATTCCATCATGGATCTAGCAATGACTGTTTGTTTCGACGATTTCCACGATATAGCTGCACCTCCAAGTGTGAATACATACCCACTTGTTGCTCTGGAATCATTCATGTCAGATATCCAATTTGCATCACAGTGTCCTTCAATAACTGTAGGATATATGTTATAATGCAACCTGTATTCTTGAGTGTATCTTAAGTACCCAAGCAACCGAGTTATACATTTCCAATGAATTGAACTTGGGTTGCTCGTGTATCTATTTAGCTTGCTTACAGCATATGCTAGGTCTGGTCTTGTACAACTCATAAGATACATCAAGCTACCGATAATTCTTGAGTACTCCAACCGGTTAACAGGTTCACTTGTATTCTTAGCTAGATGTTGACTTGTGTCAATTGGAGTTCTAGCTACGTTAGAGTCATTTGCATTAAACTTCTCAAGCATTTTATCCAAATAGTGACATTGACTTAAAACAAGTCCACTTTGGGTTCGTGTGATTTTAACTCCTAAAATCACATCTGCGAAACCCATGTCTTTCATGTCAAATCTTGCTTTTAACATGTTTTTCGTAGATGTTATGATTTTTTCATCACTTCCTGCGATCAGCATATCATCTACATATAGACATAAAATGACATATCATTCGGATGTGTCCTTCACATATACACACTTAACACATTCGTTGATTTTGAACCCAGCATCAAGCATGACATGATCAAACTTTTGATGTCATTGTTTTGGAGCTTGTTTCAACCCATACAAGGATTTTACAAGTTTACACACTTTCTTTTCTTGCCTGGTGGCTATGAAGCCTTTATGTTGTTCTATGTAAATTTCTTCCTCTAAATTTTTATTCAAGAAAGCTGTTTTCATATCCATTTGGTGAACTTTCAAATTTCTAATAGCGGCAATGGCAAGCAACCTTCTCGTTGTTTATATCCTTTGATCACCAATCTTGTCTTGTACTTATCAATAGTACCATCTGGTTTCATCTTTTTCTTGAATATCCATCGATATCCTAGTGGTTTACATCCTTAAGGAAGATCCACTAGTTCCCAAGTATGATTTTGTAAGATAGTGTCTATCTCACATTTGATGGCCTCTCTCCATTGAGGTCCTTCTGAGGAACTTACCGCTTGTTGGTAAGTTTGAGGTTCTTCTTCAACCATGTAAGTAAGAAAGTCGGGACCAAAAGACTTTTTCATCCTCTGCCTTTTACTTCTTCGTATTTCAACCTCTTCATTCTCAGATTGTTCTTGAGGTTCGTCATTTGCAACCTTATCTTCCGGATCAATTTCCTCGATCGGTCTTGATAAACCTTGTTCTTCCTTCCCCAAGCATGGGAATATATGTTCAAACCGTGATACATCTTTTACTTCTAAATTAGTACCCTTACATACTCCAGGGTTCTTAGAATCATGCATAAGAAAGTGAAGTGCACCACCAGGACGTGTGTATCATATAAATACACAATCCAAAGTTTTTGGTCCTATTATTAGGCGCTTCGGTGGTGTCGCCACCACTTTAGCTAAACACCCCCATACTCGTAAGTATTTGTATGATGGTTTAATTCCATTCCATAACTCATATGGTGTTACATCCTTTTCCTTAGTAGGTATCATATTTAGCACATAATTTACTAATAAAATTGCATCCCCCACATGTCCTGACTTATCCCAGAGCTTATCAACATGGCATTCATCATTTCTTTTAAAGTACGGTTTTTGTGCTCTGCCATGCCATTTAATTGCGGGGAGTATGGAGCTATGAGCTCATGTCTGATACCGCTTTTCGCACAAACGTCAACAAAAGATGAAACATATTCACCACTCCAGTCACTTCTTACAATTTTGATTTTCCGGTTGAGTTGATTTTCAGCTTCAGCTTTAAACAATATAAACTTGCCGATAGCCTCGTCCTTACTTTTAAGTAAGTACACACGATAGTATTATGTACTATCATCAATAAAAGTTATGATGTACTTGTTCCCATTGCGAGTGGGAATCGCTTTTAAATCACATATATCAGTGTGAATCATGTCAAGGGGTTCGGTGGTTCGCTCAACCTTTTTGAATCATGATCTAATTTTTGCTTCAACATAAGTTTCACATTTATGGTTTGAATCAATATCAAATGTTGGTATGGAATTTAATTTAATCAAACAACCAATGGAATTAAACCTAACATGACGTAGTCTACCATGCCATATATTTGAAGACTCAAGCAAATAAGCAAAACTATTACCAGTCTTATTCATTCCATTCACCACGGTTATATTTAGTTTGAACATACCATTTATGGCATAGACCTTACCTGTCACATCCCGGCGGAAGCGTGAACGATATGGGTGGAATCTGTCTAGCCTTTATCAGAGTGCATTGTTTATAGTAAAATAAACACAATCATAATATATAGAAACATAACATAGACATGCTTTTATTACTAATAGAGGAATTACATCTTTTACATTAGTACAAAATTAGATATAATTAGTTAACATCTAGATTACAGCATGTCTAAAACCTATGAAAATGAGCGTCAACATACACGCTCCCGTCAACTATATTGACGGTTAGCGTGACGCAGACCCTTTCCACAACTTCACCCCATCCATTGTGAACTTCAAAGCTGAAATCAAATGAATTACTCATTTCCTGAAAAAGTACACTTAAACTTGTCAACAAAAATGTTGGTGAGAATATAGGATTAATCCAGACAAATATTTTGTTTATGTATCAATTACAACCAAACCTGCTCACAACATAATCATACTGTCATGAAATAATTTACAAAATCAGATAATATTACATCATAACCCCCATTCGGTTAGGTGCAGGAAAATAGCAGTAACCCTCATCCGGTTAGTGCAAATATTCTCCTAAGTAGCGCTACTA
>BJCO01465766.1:0-14302 GCA_018326465.1 Flaveria floridana
TGGGCGGGGGGAGGCTTGAGAGATTAGTCTATGTGATTGTAACAATTTGTCGCATAGTGGATCTTTCTCTCTGGAGGCCCGTGGTTTTTCTCCGGTTTTGGAGTTTCCACGTATATTCTTGTGTTCAGTTATATTTCTCTATTGTTAGCATTGGGAGGGTTGTTGGGGATCCTTGAGACCGCTTGTTTCCCAACACTTGAGTGCACCCAACTCTGATTAAGTGCCATGTTAGACATGACTGTTAAGGATTTTTCCTTATAGTGACGCTTAACCTAGGTGTGCATACGTTGTTATTATGAATACCAACTTGATACATGAACTATTTTATGCACACCAAGGAGTAACCGTGTTGTCTTGAAACACTTGCTTGGTTGTATATTGCCTTATACTTGATTTGCTCCTCACTGTAATTTTGTACCTCCTTTGCAGAACTATACATGAGACTTGGGCCTCAATTGACAAGATTATGACCCCAACTAGAAACTATATAGCAAAAATGATTAGGGCTTGTGCCTGGATTAACAAGACTGTAAGCCTGCCTAAATACTATGAGTAATTAAATGAGCATAAAAACGCGTAGGGATAAATACAACACGATAAACATATTGAGACACAAAATTATCGCACGTAATGTAAGGAAACTATAATGATTGTGTAAGGTAAATTGGCGATTACATGTGAGAAACGTAACGGTGAATTTACAAAGTACATGTGAGTTCTAGGAAATCCTATTGTGCATGCTATATCCAAAACATAATAAAAGGACAAAATATGTTATAAAAAATATACATAAAGGATTATTAAAGTACTTTTTAAAGATAAGGACGATACCCAAAATTTCTATAAACCTAAAGGATGTTTTTTTTATTTTGTCTAATTATAGCAACAACAATAGCCCGACAATAATGATAGTATGATACCCACCCCTCCCTTGATTTTTCCTTGAATGGGTCATTTGTGAAACCGCTACAATAAATGACCACCTCGTGCAACAGGCGTGAAGAGGTGTAGTTAGGTCTAGTGTTTATGTTGGAGGTTTCGATGGTTGACATGGTGGAGGTGGCCAACAATGGTAGAGGTGGGTAGGGGACTAAGCTTAGGTAAGGGTCCATGTTGAGGTGGTGAGTGGCGGAGATGGAAATGGTCAAGGATTGTTGAGGTTGTAAGGGTGTGGTGGTTGTATTAATAGGCTAACGAAAATGGTTGGTGGAAATGGTCAAGGATTGTCGAGGTTCTATTGGTGGTGGTAGACTGGTAGTGGCTGCCAGAAGTGGTTGCAAAAAGTGGTCCAGGATTATCAATGTGGTATTGTTAAGAATCGAAGACCAGTAGCAAATTGGGTCCTTTATTTTAGACATTCAATCTGATGCAGTGATTGCTTATTTAAAAAAAACTTTATGTTTTTGTTAATATGTTAGATGTGGAGAGAAAATAACAGATAAACCCTCACTTGAAGGGCACATGACCGAGTTAACCGTATATTTGGATGGAAGTTAGTGTAAAGAACAATTATAATAGGTGTGTAAATTTGTTCAAACTAAAGGACAAACAATGAAATTTAATATATTAGTAAATGACATAATTTGTAATTGAGTCACATAGATAATAATTAAACAAACCTATATAGATAATTACACAAGCTATTTTAATAATTACACAACATATGTTATAAGTACACACGTTCATAATTACGCATGTCATATGTATAATAGTCGTTTTTTCAAGTCGTGTAAAAAACATATACCAATTGATACATATGTGTGTGTTGGATCAGGGCTATGGATTAACAATTTTTTTTATTTAATCAGATGTTAACAAATACGGAAGCTAAGTTAACAACTTACTAAAGAAAATTACATATGTTGTTCTTTCAAAATATTCACTTGATTAATCAAAACTGAGTACAAAGAGTAATACTCAGCAGATACACAAGTGACTTAAACAAGCTTACTTCTACTATACAAGTATGAGGGTTTTATACTATGAAATCTAAACAATAAAAATAAACTATTCTATGTTCCGAATGTATAACAAGAAAGACAATCGGCATATCAGAGTTTAGTCAGCTTCAGTACTATGTTGTCTTGTGTAACAGTTGATCAACAGCTCTTGAAATTCAATGATGATCAGCAACAGTCAATCATCAGCACATCAGATAAGAGCTGATTGATGATGATTCAGCACTTGAAAAATATAGGTAGTTGGCAACCAGTGTTGAATTCTTAAGGTTTCGCTAGCTTCATACTATTCATACATCAACAAATTCCCCCTAGTATGATGTTACCAAAACTCTATTTTTATCCCTCTAACATATGGGTTACAATAGTTCATACATGTATCCTCTTTTTTCTCTTAGGTGGCTTTCAAGAGTCAGATTTACCAATTCTTTCATGTTATGCCAAAATAGTTTAAAAAGATCATACTCCTTGAATTCAACTTTGTTGCCACCAGCATAAGTCAAATAGAAAGTATTGGTTGAGAAATTGTAGCTCCAATGTGTATTAGGTTTTGAATGCTCAAAAGAGTCACATGCAAAACTTTATTTCCTTTGTCCCCTACCTGTTCAATCTTGTTTTCAAATTTTATCCTTAGAATGACAGCTATGGATTTGTACTTGGTTGGCATTCTTTCATACTCTGAGATTAAAATAAACATATTCTTTAAAATTTTAAGGTTGAGATTCCAAACTTACAACTCAGTCAGAAAAAAAGACTTACACTTATTCTTTCTTTCATTAAAGAATCTTTTTACTTTTAAATCATACTCCTATTTGATAGTGATTGTATCATCACCTTTTGTGTGTTCTTCTTCCTCAGATTTTGAGAGTTTTTTTCCTCTGGATTGTCTAAGCCATGTCTTATTCTTTCAGCAACACTGTTATTATCACTTTATCTGTTGAATATTCAGACAAGCTTTGCGTTGCAAATTCAGCTATTTCAGTAGCTTGTTGGACTGTTGTAGAATCATGCTAGCAATTTGAGTAGGTTGAAAAGTAGTAGAAGGTGACTATGGTTGAGTGGTAGGGCAGGTTCAGCAGATGGGGTGGTCTCAGCAAATTTGGACTTTTGCTTCTTTCTTCTTTGTTATGATTCCTACCTTGATCTTTGTAGATGAGATTTGTAAATTATTTTCTGCTTACTTTCTTCTGATTTAGCTTTTTTTATTTTAGCCAATTCAACTGATTTCTTCATCTCAGCATGAGTTGTAGCTAAAAGTTTTGATTTCATCTAATCAATGCTTTATTCCATGATTTCATTAAAATTATATTATTTCAACTCAAGTTGAGCTGCTAGGAGACATTTCTAGTGATATTTCTTCTCTGTCTTCTGAGTGGAGGCCATTGGTTTGGATTCAACAGTTATGAATATTGAAGGTTGTTGAGTGGTTTCCCTTTAAGTGCTTTCCACAGTTTCCACATTCACCTCAAAGTTAGCTATGGTTTCAGTTTCAAAATCCGGTTAATTAAATATCACTTCAGTTGATTTCTGAGTTCATACTCAGGTATGTCCTTATGTTGCCTATGAAGTTAGACTGGTTCAGCTTCAAGAGTCACCCCGTGCCTCTCCATGTCATCTTACATAGTCTGGCTACTTCTTGTGTGAACCATCATTCTGTTAAGGATTCATTTGCTTAAAAAGCCTCTTGTTTGGTACTTTCGGCAAATGTATCAGCATATGATTTGTTCAGCACTTTTGCAGCTTTCGATATTACTATTAGTAGTGGTGCTTCTTATTTAGTAGATGCCTTGGGAGAGACTTTAAGTCCTAATACAAGCTCTTTATTTGATAATTTTTCATCATATCTTTTCTTTTGAGAGATAATGAATAAGTGCTAGATCTTTTCATTGCCAAGTTGAACCTTTTAGTTCATATTTCTCATCACCCTTCTAGCTTTCATCTACTTCTCTTCTAATCTGTCATATCCATAATTATCTAAAAACTCATTAAGTTTGGCTTCAGATTCAGATACAAGCTCACAATCTTCAGTCTATTTAGAACTCAAGAGATTGGTTGTGAAGCTTTTACAACTTGGTCAGCCAATCCCTGAAGAATATCCTCAGCTTTTATGGGCCAATCTCTTTTTTGATAGTATCATCTGAGATTTCAGATGACACTAAATGGGCAGAGAAACACACATCCAAATGTTCTTGTGATACTCATAGCTGAAGACTTAGTATGATAGATTATTGAAGGTCAATGATCTCTTTAAGTGATTCAATTTTGGCTTTAATATCCATTGCCCTAGCTGCAGATTGTTGGATAGTTGTAACTTGTTGTTTTAGTTAAGTAACTATTGCAACTAGATGTTGGAAAATCCTAAGTTGAGTTTCCACCTCAGTGATTATTTTTACCGAAACCTTCAGCAGACATTTCTCAAATTCGATAACTGTGACTCGTTTGGATAAACTTGAAAACTTGCATTTTTAGCTTGTAAGACATTCAATTTTTAAGCAAGCTCAAGATTATGTGCTGTAAATTTATGTATTTGTTGCAGACTTCACTCATCCACAGGTGTGAAATCTTTGACGGATGAGATCCTAGTGTGAATGTGTGACTCATAAATCACCGGGTCTATAGACATTGCAAATGCATAAGTGCTATTGCGTGATAATTGAAGAACTGGATCATAGACATGATAACCAATTAGTTCAAGCGATTCGCTGATATTGTGGTTCGGTCTGAACTCTAGGTTTTGAGTCGCCATGTAAAGATTTTGAGGTCAAAATTTCATACAAAGATTAAAGATGACAATGGTGGGAAAAATTAGATTTAACAGTTTGTGAATAATATATAATAGTGTGATTTTAAAATTTTTATCACCGTAACTATAAAATCCAACAACTTGTGATAATTGGACACTATTTTCAGGCAATTACAACGGTGCCATGACGACCTGGATATGGCTTATGGATTACCAAGACTTTTTTATTTGATCAAAGGTTAACAAATACGGAATCTAAGTTAATAAGTTATTAGCAAACACAAATACTCTGAGTAAAGATAAGTACATAATTTTTTTTAAGTATTCACTTGATTAATCAAAATTGAGTAAAGAGTAATATTCAACAAATACACAAGTGGCTTGAACAAGCTTACCTATACTAGACAAGTATTAGAGTTTTATACTATGAAATCCAAACAATAAAAATAAACCATTCTATGTTCCGAATGTAAATAATACATATAATCATCACATCTGAGTTAGTCAACTTTAGTACTATGTTGATTATAAAAGCCAGAACACAGCAGTCGTCGGTACAGTCTTCTATTACAGTTAAGGGTGCAAACGAGCTGAGCCGCTCGTGAGCAACTCGAGATCGGATTGATAAAAAGCTCGAAACGAACTGAGCTTTATCGAGCCAGAGCCGAGCTCAAGCTTGAAAAAAAAACTCATTTAACTATCGAGCCCGAGCACGAGCTTCGAGTGTCGAACTCGAGTCTGCTTGAAAGCCTAAACGAGCATTTACATATTTTTATTTAATTTATTATATATATTATATAAATAATAGTTATTATATATAAAGTTATGATAAAAAACAATTAAATAATATGTATAATGTTATATATAAAATATATAATTATCGATATATATCTAAATTAAATATAAAAATCTTAAAAATAATATTTTAAATAAATAAACAAGCCGAACCCGAGCCCGAGCCCGAGCCGGACTCAAGCTTGAAAAAGTATTTGTCAAGCCGAGCTTGAGCTTTAAAAATAAATCTTGAAACGAGTCGAGCTCGAGCTCTACCAAGTCATCACGAGCCAAGCTCAAGCCACGAGCTCGAGCTCGGCTCGGATTGTTTGCACCCCTAGCAACAGTTGATCAACAGCCCATGGAGTTCAATGCTGATGAGTAGTCGATCAGTAGCATATCAAATAAGAGTTGATCAAGAGTGGTTCAGCATATTTCTTATCATTAATCAATTGGATAGTCATCAGACCCCTTTCTGAAATAAAATTGATCGATGCAACACCTATGAGAAAATGCTCACCCAAAACCATCTATAGCGATAGAGATCCCTTGTCTTAATCGCCTGCCTATGTCTAGAATAGCATGATAAAGCCCTAATCTGTAGAAGAGTCTAACCGCTTGCATTGATGGACTCAAGCAAGAATGAGAATAACCTAGTCTACTTATCATTATGAAGTGAAGCTGATCGACAGTCATTCAGCACAGGCAGTTGATTCGGCACTTGACAGAAATCGACAGTTGACAGTCACTGTTGAATTCTTGAGGTTTCGGTAGATTTATCTTCTTCATAGATGAAGAGTGTGTTTACTATATGTTGTGTGTATGTGTTATTGTTTTTTTTCCTTGCATGTTCGTTTTGCTCTTTGAGCCGGTGGTCTCTTTACGAACAGCCTCTCTATCCCATAAGATAGGAGTAAAGTTTGCCTCCATCATAAACATCTCCCAGACTCTTTTCTATGAGCGAGAGTTTGCTGGATATGTTTGATTGTTTGTATAGAAATACTATACTGAAATTAAAAAAGAATAAAATAAATTTAAAAATAATGTCATGGCTATATGCATTGAAGAAAAATAAAACTTAAAAAAATTCAAGCTCTCCGAAATTTACCTTTCCGGACCATTTTCACGCATACCACTTTGTTTATATACTTGATCAATAATCTAAAATCATTTCAACACTTTGTAGGATGAAAAACCTTTGTATTTAACAATAATCTAAATTCATTTCTGCACTTTGTAGGGTAAAAACTTTTGTATTTAACACTTTATCGCGCCAATGTGAAACCAGCCCATTTAATAAAGACTCTTTCTTTTTAGATGAAAAGTTTTGGGTTCAAACCCAGACATAAAGTAGATTAAATCTGAGTAATTTAAAAGTATAAGAGCATTCACAATTCATTTCTTAAAATTATGTGAGTGAGATTTCTTAAATTATATGGAATGGTTTAAGTGGTTGTGAGTGGAGTAGAGAGAAAATGTTACTGTTCATCTGTAAATTTAAGGATTCACTGTTCAACCCTTATAAATTTTTTAACATTTTTAAAAGTGGTTGTGAGTGAAGGAGGGAAAAAAAATAATAAAAAGGTATAAAAATATATTATTAATTGAAATGAGAGAGAAGAAGTAGTGATTTTTAATGTAATTATAAGGATGAAAATAAAAAATGGGATGTAAGTCCTCTAAGTAGGGTATATTTGCCGTTTAAAAAAATAAAACACTCTCCTCACAAGGTTGCATGGTTTGAACTTAGAATATGAAAAGTTGTACACTTTCACAGGCCTTCAATTATGGGCTACCAATAACTTCCACTATGGTGTTAACTTGAATTCGAAGTTATTGTACCTGTCTGTTGCTTTGGGCTTAAAAGATTACAATATGTCATGCTACTGAAGAACTTACACATGAATGCAAGGGTGCACAAATTGGGATTTAGCCCCAAACGATTAGTGATTAGAAATTATCTCGGGTTGTGTCAAAGATGGCAAATCTGGTTTTTGTCCAAACCGATTCGGGTTGAAGTTTGGGGGGGAAAGGATCGTGTTCGAACAGTTTGAAACTGAGTTTAAACTGGTTTGGATCAAGTTTTGACCTCTTTGGGCTTTAACCCGTTTCAAATCAGTTTCAAAGTATAGGTTTCAAAGTATAGGGTTACAAACCAATTCAACTCTATGGTTCAGTTAGGGCCAAATCAGTTTCGGGTGCAACAGTGGGTTCAGTTCCCGGCCTGCTTTCTTAGTGCACCTCTACGGCTCTACATGAACGCCCAAATGCACATTAACATGTATAACATACATTTAGTACCAAATGGCCTCTATTTAGACCTAAAAGGCTTGTTACACACTATAAGATCATAATTGAACTTAAAAGTACAAGTTAAACTTACATATTTTCCCATGAGTTCCCTTTCTCCATGTATAATTTATCCATGAACAACTAAAACTAGTGTATCATCAAGTCCATTCTGTAGGTTTGCCATCTGTGACTCCCATCAAGCTTAAACACGATTGAGATTTAACAACCAACGAGCATTATAGTCTTCTTGTCTTGTAGAAAACATATACCAATAACAACGGGATTGAGCAGCTATAAAATGGAAAATGCATGAATGGGTTCATCTCGTAAGCTTTCATTAGAGCCCAACAGTTCTGCATCCGAAAAGATAATAAAAGAGATACATGAGCTTAGTAAGAAATTATGCATAATTAATGTATGATTACAAAACAATATTGTCACAATAATACGAATCTAAATCTATAAAAATTAAAACGGTTTAGGAGGTTTCATAGCATTGAAGATAGACTCAGATGACTTTTAACCCATTCGACCCATTTGACTCGTTCCTCTTTTAGCTAAAAACTGTTTGATTTAATTTGTTTGAGACATAACATATTGGTGATTAAAAATAGAAACTTATGCTGCTTCCGTGGACAAGTACTTTAAGAAATATCATTTTATTATTTGTGACCAAAGGGTCAATCAGAGTTGTGCTTATATTAAACGGGTCAAATTAGATTGTTTAGCTATACGGAAATGAGTCAAAACACATTAAAAGTCGCTCAAACACTTGACTATAAATGCACACAACCTAGTAAATCAATCTTGTATGAAGATTTAGCTAATTAATTAAATTATTTTTCCATAACCATAACTAGCACATAATTATTTATACAGAGAATTTGAAAAAATGGCAAAGAAATTGCTCGTGTTCAACCCAAACCCAACCTGTGGTGCCCTTTTGATTGCCGCTCTAAGACATTTGTTTCTGTACACTACTAATGTAACTCCACTTTCCTCTAATAATGTTATAATTATAGGTCAAATGATACTTACCTTAAAATGCTTCCAACAAACCGCCAGAGACAAAATTACAAGTATACTCCTAGCCCATGTACTCAACTTCTTTAAAATCCAGCCACTAATGTTATTTTTTGACGTAGAACTTCCTTCATATACAACATCATCATCTCTTTTCTTTCCAGAAAGAGAATGAACATGATCTTGATACACTGCTCTCTCAGCAGCCACCGCCCCCATTATAATAATAGCCGGTAATACCACAAAATAAATATGAGGAATAACAATAACCATTATATCCGGGACTCCGATAAACTCCAAATGTTTTAAATCATCAAAATTCACCACCCACCCTTTATATGTCATGTATCCCTTATCACCACCTTCAGTGAAAATTTGACCCGAAATCCATGGACATAGTAGAAGGTAAAGCAAGTATGCCAACATTGACTTCCACAAAAACGGGATGTTGCCCAGCTCACCAAAAACCCATGTCAAACCATTAATGATGCCTTTATTCGCCTTGAAGTACTTGTACGTGTATTGTTTTTTCCATAAAGAAATGATGATTTTTGGTAGAACAAGAATGATGAAAACAAGAAAATAGAAAGACCAAAATATTGGGTAGTATAATTCTGCCCATTGACATCCCATAACAAAAGTTTCAGTCCATGTCCATGACAGGTCAGCACGTAACCCATTTAAGGAAAAAGGCATCAATTCGGTCGAAACTCTTTCATCGTTTATATCAATTGCTTCTATTTCCAGCCAATATCTACTAGGAGATGGATCAACAAATGCTTCTGAGTTCCATGGGACAGTGTACAGATTATCATTTTTACTCATGGAAGCTTCTAGAACCATATCAAGATCCCCACGGCTAGAGTCATATATTTTTACCTTAACGGATGTAATTATTGCTGAAGTGAAAACTAGAGCTCTGATATGAGATGTATCCTCCATTGATTGACATTTATATTTATTCAACATATTTGTTGACATATATCTGGAATCCAATGGATATGTAGGTAAAATCAAGGTTTCTTTGGATCCTGTCTTTAAATCGGTGTCGACAAAGGATACACGACCTTTATCGATTGCCATAATGCGAATAGCTCGATTTTTCCTCCAATCAGCCATTTCCAATTCCCAAAATTCATTTACTTGTTGACCATCATTTTTACAGTTTTTGTTACTTGAAGAACCCTTCTGATGTACATTTAGTTGAATAAGGTCACGATATGTTTCATAATCCACTTCATGATGTCGTTTTAGATTCTTACCGAATTTTGCATGAAGATGACCACACAGGTAAGCGGTTATGGATTGGTTGAGGAAAATCTGCTTTAGGTTCTTTTTTGAATTGGTGGGTGCAGAAAATGAAAGGGGAAAATGCCCAAAGACAATCTTGGTTAATATTTTTGATGAAGTGGAATCCCATTGCGAGAGATGAGAATTTAATTCAGCTAACAGTTGGTCAGTTGGATGCCCGAAAAGATTTGTGGGACCTCGTAATCCAGTAGACATTGTGCTATCGAGTGAAACAAAGAGAAGATTCTGGCTGCTAGTCTGAGTGATAAACACATAGGAACAGAGAATAATAATGAAATGTTAATTTATCGTATATTGCTAACTATTAAGTTCCACTAAAGACCTGAGTAATAGCCAAAAACTAAAAACTGTTCCACATAGAGATCAGTAAAGAGAAGACCTAATTACAAGGATGTGGAGAAAAAGTGGCTGGGTCAAGTACGTTTACGGAGCAAAGTCAAAACAGTATTATATAGAAAGGATTGAAATGTTGAATCGGGTCACTTTTCTATAATTAAGGATGATTAATATATTAAATATGATTATAGAAACTATTAACAAATTACATGATTTTTGTTAATGAACAAAAGAATTTAGGAGGTTGTAATGACATGATTATGCCATGGGTGAATTTTAAAGTGTTTGACCCTGTTTCTTTCTACTTTAAATTGCTGACACACACACGCACACAAATATATCTATTAAGAAATGATGTAAGTTTTAAATATAATGTCCGTGTGAGACACATGCCAATAAACTCGTTTTGTATAAAATTGCAAGATGTACAACAGCTTGAAAGAAAAACTAACCTGCAGTGTAACACTGTTGACAGATTGACTTCTTCCCAGTTGACCAGTGATGCTATAGTTGGAAAAGAAGTCAAATGCATCACCCACAGCGGGCACACCAAAATTGTCATGATTTCCCCTAAGATCATAAAAGATGCTTCTATCAAGGCCACTGGTTGTTATAACATTTTCCATTGTCTTTTGGTATTCCACCCACTCTTCTTCATTCTGCTTCATTATTAAATGATCCTTGCTTTTACCATCTAGTAAGAATTATATAAGCAAATAGCGTAGTAAGATCCAAGAAACAAGTAAAGAGTTGCTGTAATATGCTGGAATAAATGTAAAATATCTGACTATCCATAACTTTAATTAACTAATTATGTGATTATGTTCACGTAGCATTTAAGTGCATCCCAAAATAATTATATCTTATAACAGAAGTAACAAGTCGTGCATTCTGAGTTTTCACTTAATCAGTTGGAAAGCTAATAAGAGTATAACTCTGATGCACCAGATGTTATATCTTATCACAAGGAAATTAATTTGTTTTAAGATTTCAAAATTGTAAATTTTGGTGCGTTAGTATATTTTATTTCACTTCATGTTCAATATTAGATATTTTGTACTTGCTTCTTCTTTTTATCATCAGAACTCTGACCCTTCCAAATCTAAGCTATGATTTCTAACCTCATATTTGATGACAAGGATGTCTTTGTATACATAAGGGACTCATACTAATTTATGGTTTCCTTCGTATAATTCAAATTTGAAATTTAATACTGTTAATAAACTATCCATCCAAGGTTTTAAAACTAAATATGGAAAAATAACTATTTATTTGGGGGTGTTTGGATGTGCCACAAAAGTAAAGGGCTGTTTGGTAGCCTTTTGATGATTCCATCAAGAGGCTACCTCTTAATCGATCATAGATAGAGTCTGATTGTTCACTTAAAAGTCACCTCTTAATGGTTCATAGAGCCTTTTTATGGGTAAGTTTCAGAAACATGCTGATGATTCAGAGGCTACATCTTATTAATAGCTCGGCAAAAAGTTGCCAAACAACCCCTAAGTGATTTTTCAAATCCAAAATAATCATATTCCGTGAGGTAGGCAATAGTTTGCTGTAAGAGAACTCATTTTATGCGTAGATGAAAAGTTACCTAACAGTCCCTACTCCCTTGCTTATAGATCAAATGATTATCTATCTGATTCTTAGGAGATGATTAGTTTTAAGCGTGTAATCAAGAATAACTTGATTGTTATACTTTTATAATTTAAAGTAAAATAACAATTTTGGAGAAGCACGTAAGAATGCTGAGGTAAAAGATAAATTTACCTAAACATACAAACCTAAATATAAAATTAACAGATAACCCAATCACCCCATGAACAAAATCTCAAACAACATCACAGTAATGTGTGTTCCAAATCCCTAAAAATTTAGCAAAACAAACAATATAAGCACAGAAAACATCATCAAAATCATGAAACTCAATCCAATCATCAAATGATCCCCCAAACCTAAACAAAATTACAAAACCTAGGTTTATGTCAGCATCAAATCACGAAAACAAATGAAATTTCAAACACAATACCAGTGAGATCGCCGGTGATCAAGACCAGTGAAGGTTTGATCATAGCAAGAGCAGAACTCACGAACTTCTGGAACTCAAAAGCCCTCTCAGGATGATGAACACTGAAATGAAGATCGGAAAGCTGAACGATCCACACCACATCGTTCTCACTCTTCACTTCTATAATCTCTCTGTTGTTGGTGCTAATACTGCTGCAATTGTGGCACAAGAGTACAAGGATTAATGGAATCGTAATGTTGATGTTCATCGTGTTGAATTGTTGGTGTGTGATCTTTGGGGGATGTGTGAATCCGTTTTAGGGCTTTGTGGTGGTGGTTTTGGGGTTCGATTGCAGAAGTCGGGTCGGGTCGGGTCATCCGGTGGAGTGAAGTCAGAGGACTTGTAGTTTCGATGAGTGACGATGGTTGATGCGTGAAACCTGTAACTCGCATAAAGTGACAAACCCAATTTTGGTATATTATATTGTTGGTGTTAATTTCGAATTCTGTTAATCATTATTTTTTTATATATTCTATATATTTTTATATTTATATTATATTCTAGGTATTACAACTAGTATTACATCCCGCGCTTAACGACGGTTTCGTGATCCGTGATTATGTATTCTTGAATACTGATACAATAGGAGTGTCAAAATTTGTAATGTAAAATAAGAAGAAAAAAAAAGGCCAACAAAACGTTTATCAAAATCTAAACTAACGAAAAGAAAAACTAAATGCGTGAAAGAAAAAAAAAAGATAAGAAAAGAAATTATAAAAATAGATTAAAACCGGGGTAGATGTGCCGCTAATGATTGAAGTTGGATTGCTAAGTGAATGAGACATGCATCTTATAAACGGCAAAAAAACAAGAAGAAAACAAACGGCCCTATCAATAAATATCACCTAGCGCCATGGTGGGATAACTTGTTTTTTAATGAAATTAAATGTAGTAATATGTTAACTAACATTAATGAGTGAAATTACTTGTACATTCAACCAAAACATACACATGCATAAAATAAGCATGTCATGCGTTCGTACAACAAAAGGACGTCTTAAGAACGTATATAGAAATACGAGCGACACAAGGATATATATATAGAGTTTAGAAAACATCATGTTGTTAAGTAAATTAATTAAATAAATAACATGATTACACTATATAAAGATGATTTTACAAACAAAGTCAAGTTTGTTTAAATCATTGTTGTTTTCCTCTTATTTAAAAAGCGAGAAGATGAACATGAAAGCCAAGGTGAAACCATCTCTTCTAATTTTTTTAAGCTCCTAAAGAATACACATGAAAGTAAATTACAAAAATTTAAATAACCAAAAAACAAAAATCAATCAGAATATCCAAAAACGAAAAGAGGACTATTTTGGTCTCTCGGACTGCCGTCAAGTTTAATTGGCCTGATCGTAATTGTCTACCACTGAGCCAAGTGGTCAGGTTTATTAAATTGTTGTTTAACTATGTATATCTAGAAAAATAATATTGAAAAAACGACTAATAAAGATGCATTAGACCTTGTATGTCATACATTAACTATGATATGTTATGTAGATCAAGTTGCAATTTGTATATATATATAAAGGGAAATTCTGCACACACCGCGTTTTCCTGGAGAAAACCGATTCAAACGGTCACGGTTAGGCCTCCCCGTGACCGTTTGATCGGGTGTGAGACCTAACTGTCACGGTTCGGCCTAACCGTGACAGTTAGATCTGGGGATCCGTTGCCCAATGATTGGGTATGTAATTAATGGGGAATTGATTAGGGTTAAGAGGCTATATGTCACGGTTTGGCCAAACCGTGACATATTGCCCATATTTTCTATATTTTTTTAATCATATC
>BJCO01465768.1:0-11646 GCA_018326465.1 Flaveria floridana
AACGATGTATAACGAACGAATGAATGAATGAAAGAGATAATAAAGATATTATCTATGCGTATGTATGATGTATGATCACGTATAAAGAAAAGAATGGTTTTAATGAAAACGAAGTATGTTTATTATAAAACTAGAACTCACTCAGCAACGCTGACTTTTTATGTGTTTCCAGTTGGCAGGTAGTGTTGCTGGGGGTGGCACGAGGCGGCTACTCAGCTCTTTTGGGATGGCGTTCTTTTGTTAATGTTTTTGTATTGTAATGCAAACAAACGATCTTTTATAATGAGTGTTGTATTACTTTGCAAAAGCATCTATATTAAAATGAAAAAGTTCTTTTACTGATTCCGCTACGATGATTTAAATAAGAGTACGATTAATGTGCGATGATAGACCAGCTGTGAGGTGCCCGGGAACGGGGCCTTACAACAGTCTCAATGTTTTATTGATCATATATATCTAAACAAGTTTATGTGGCTTGCATTCTAATTTTTATATATTAAGTTTTTTATTTATATTTAAAAAATATAAAACAGTAAATTTTATATAACTTAAAAAAAGTAATGGTATAATGATGTAGAATTTGTTTGAGATTTTACTTGTTAGTCTCAACAATTTACCAATCATATTTGTCTAATACGTCTATTCGTTTTTGAATTATGCCGTCTGGATGTTTTTTTAAAACATATAATCTCATGTGATAACCCTGTAACCTAAATTAACGATGCAAATAAATGATCGTTAGACTAAAGGAACAAAGATGAAACAAATCATATACATAAGGGATGAGTAGCGTAATAAGTAAAAATAAAATATTTAAAAATGAAAATAATTTAGAAAAAAAATAGGGTACTTTTATGTAATTTACTCTAGTATTTTTTGACATGCATCTGTGGAAATTTGGGTCTATTTAATATTACTGAGTAGGGTTTGAGTTTCTCCTTTTGTCTTGTTGATAGCAAGACTGACTTGTATGAAATTAGAATACAAAACAAATGCATTCTAGAAACAGGGATCACATTGACGAATCTTGTTATATTCATCCAGTCCATTAATTACATCCAAAATTCTCTGTTAGGGGTATATTGGTCATTTAACATATATGTTTTATTTTTCCCTTTTTTATCCTGATTTGATCTATCCCCTTTAAGTATATTGCTATTTTAGTCCTTGTGATTTGGGCATGTTTGTCATTTCGGTCCAAAAAAACCACCTCACCATCACCCCTTCACGAAACACCATATCACACCACCCCATGATAGAACCACCACACCACTACCACGTCACTGAACCACCATATCACCATCTTGTCACAAGAACCACCAAACCACCACCACCACCCTATCATAAAACAATAAAACACCACACCAGACAGTTGCCCACCACCACACACTAGATCTCTACCACCGTATAAACGCTAGAAATTGATGGTTAATCTCAAATTTGTAATAGAACCCTTCGAAAACGCATGTGGAACCCTTGAAAACGAGTATTGTAGATGTATTAATAGGGTTTGATATGCGTTTTTGAATCGGTATATTACATGTTCAATATTGACTGTCAATTTTTAAGGTTTACATGGTGACAACAATCTAGTATGTGTGTGTGTGTGGTGGGCGGTCTGGTGTGGTGGGCGGTCTGGTGTGGTGTTGGTGGTTCTTTTGGACTAAAGTGACAAATATTCCCAAACCATTGGCACTAAACTTACAATGTATCTAAAGAAAATAGATTAAATCAGGTTAAAATAGAAAAACAAAAATAAAACATGTATGTAAAATGACCAACATACCCCTCATTTAATAGAGAATTTGGATGGAGTTAACAGATTGGATGAATATGACAAGATTTGTAAACAACAGGGATCCAGATACGAGAAAATAAAGTATTGGATTAAAATGATAATTTTTACCAAACCATAGAGACGAAATAGAAATTTACTCCAATATTTATCAAAAATAATAAACTCATATTCTAGAATTATTAATCATCAATATTTATATTTTGTCATCAGAATGTCCTTTTAACTATTTTTTTTTTGAAAGGCCAACAAAATTTTATTCATAAATAGACTAATAAATAGTTAGCCAATTACATAGTACATACACCATAAAAGTTATCAATCAAATCCCCATTCTAGAGACATCAAATACACTCCATTGATCTTATGTACTTACTTGAATATTAGATCAATATTTTATCCAAAGAAAACTAAGGACTTTGATTTCTCCAACTATCGTTTCAATGCTAGATGATTTTTGGTCAAAAACCGTCTCATTTCGACGTCTCCATAGACACCAAATGGTGGTTTGTATCACCATATTTATTAATTTCTTCCATCTTGAAGATCCTCGAGCAATTGAATGATATTAAAGAATGTCATTCACATGAAATAGGTAGAAAGAAGGCAACTTACACCATGAGGCAATAATGTCCCAAACCAATTGTGAGAATGGGCATGAAACAAATACATGTTCCAGGGATTCTTCACAACTGTCACATAAAACACAATTTGAAGTCGTGATGTTAACATGTCTTCGAATCAGAGAATCAATTGTTGGCAGTCTTCCCAAACATGTTCTCCAACAAAGAAAGTTGACTTTGATTAGAGTCCAGTTGTTCCATTGAAAATGGATACCATGATTTGTGTAAGTCGCTGATTGCATTGCCTCCCTTAAGCTTTTGACAGAGAACAAACCTGAAGAGTGGAGTCTAGTTGTCCTTTTAACTATTGACTTGCTTATTCTTAAGAGAACATTTTGGTAACAAGATGTCTCTGGGAGGGTGCAAAATCATACAAGTCGGCTCTCTCTTGTCTAGCTCCTAGCTAGTATTTTGTATGGTCTTTTCCTCGTAGTAATATTTAGCCTTTTCAAAAATAAGTTAATCAAAGTAAATTTAATAGCACTTCTAAAGAAGGTCGCGTGACCCTCTCTTGATTAGTGAGGGTTTACTTGCACAGTTTGTGTATGCGACCTAAATACCCTTTTTTTTACAGCAAATGGACCTTGATTTGGAGTATATGTGTTATCTTAATCGTGCACATCTATCTTTTTTCTAGTCAAGACCACATCCCCAACTCACTCAAAAAAAATTCACAACTGAAAAAAACCTATGAATCAATCCTAAACTTTTTTACTCAAAACCAAACTTGAATTAAAGATATTCTTATATTTATATGTCTTGAATATCCATATAAAAATTATAAGTGAGCAACCTTAACTTCTTTGGAGTTCCGCCCGACCTTGAGTCGTCTATAGGGTTGCATATTAATACCATCTCTCTTTAATTAACATCCAAACTAAACTTGGTATATCTATCCGAGTGACATAACATCTTACAAGAAAAGTATTGTCACAAAAAAACAAAATTTTTCATAAAGTTTCAAACTCGAGTGGCACCCCGTGCCAATTATTAAGACTGACGTGGATATTATACAAAAGCCAGCAGGATCACAAGGACCTTAATTTAATAATTTATACAACCACATCAACCCTAAAATCATCATTTCACTCACCTAGTCTACTTCACCCAACCCTTGCAGTAAACATCATCCTCCATCAACACCCATTCTCTGCAAGCTGCAACTAACCCATCCACCAACCCCACCACCATGACCACCTGACCACCACCATCAAAACCACCACATTGCAGTCTAATCAACTCTAAAGCAATCTTGAACCCATGAAGATCTCATCTAAAGCAATCTTGAACCCAGGTCAAGCAGGGGTTCGAACCCATGTGAACCCTCTTGCGACCTCACTCAGCCGGAGGCTCAGACACAGTGGCAGCGTCAGAGGCGGTGCGTCGCCGGCGATGTTCACCACCACCGCTAAGAAAAGAGGCAGTTTTGACAACCCTGAACCATCTTCCCCTAAAGTCACCTGCATTGGTCAAGTGAGGATTAGGAGCAAGAAGAAGCATAAAAAGGTTAGAACTTTATCAAGAAGACGAAGTTTTAGAGGTGTAGATCATCCTGTTAATGGGTTTCCTTCAAAACGGCATAAGCATAAAGAAAGTTCGAATCTTGGGGAGAATCAAGATTGTTCATCGGTGCAGAGGAAATGGGTGCATTTTCCGGTGACGATTTGTGATTCTTTAAGGGCTTTTGGGTCGGAGTTCAGCTGCTTGTTTCCTTGCCGGAGAGAGGAGAAGACGGTGGTGGGTGATGGTGGTGGTGGAAGAGATATTGAATTGGTTGTAGGAGATGAAGAACAAGAAGAAGATGAAGGAGAAGTTGTTGTTTTGAAGTCAAGAAGACATGTGTTTGAAGATTTGGAGATAGTTAATGATAGAATTGAAGGTCATGAAGATGAAGCAAGAGTGAGCATTTGTGTGCCACCAAAGAATGCTTTGTTGTTGATGAGATGTAGATCTGACCCCATGAAAGTTGAAGCTCTTACTGGTAGATCTTGGGAACCAAATGTTGGGAAAACTGTTGAAGAAGATGAAATTGTTGACATTGAAGATCGAGTTGAAGAAGATGAAATTGTTGACATTGAAGATCGAGTTGAAGAAGATTTTGGGAAACCTGTGGGAAATCTTGAAGTCGAACAGAAGCAAGTTATGATTTTGGATGAAGATCAAGAAAATGTGCAACAAAATGAAGCCAATCAAGATCAAGAACATGATATCGTGCAAGAGGATGAACTTGTTGACATTGAAGATCAAATTGAAGAAGATTTGGGAAAACCTATGGGAAATCTTGAAGTGGAGCAGACGAAAGTGATGATTTTGGATCACAATCAAGAAAATGTTCAACAAGATGAAGCTAATCAAGATCAAGAACATGATATTGTGCAAGAAGATGAAGCTAATCCATATATAAAACATGATAATGTGCAACAAGATGAAACTAATCAAGAAAAAGAACATAGTAACCTGCAACAAGATGAAGCTAATCAACATCAAGAATACAATTTATACAACCAAACAGAAGAAGAAAGTTTCTATCTGGTGTCACTATTTGAAGAACCAATAACTCAAGATTACAAGATACAAGAACATGATTCAGCTCATGAAGAAGAAGATAATACCCAAATTGCAGCAGAGGACTCAAACTTGACAACTGAATTTGCAGATATATCTGAAACCCATGAAGCACAAATGCTTAATGAATCATCAAAACACAACAATGAAGTTTTAAAGAGAGAAAGTGAAAACCTATTGCCAGAGTGTTTGTTAATGATGATGTATGAACCAAAGTTATCAATGGAGGTCTCAAAAGAAACATGGGTTTGCCGTGAAGACTTCATCCAACGCCACCGCAACAGAAGAAAACCACCACCACCACCGCCACCACCACCACCGCCGCCGCCGCCGATCAAACCAGACGGCGGCGATGAGTCTACTGCTACTGTTAACGATATGTTGAGGGTGGCCGACGGCGGACTTCCGGCGGCGTTAGGGCAGCCGCCGCGGTCATCATGTTCGTTACCGGCGGCGTCGATGGTGGTGGCGTTAGAGCAGAAGTTGGTGAGTGCGGTGGCGTACGAGCCGTTTGTGCTGACGAGGTGCAAGTCGGAGCCGATGAGGGCGGCGGTGGCTAAGCTGCAACCGGAGAGTTGTGTTTTGGAGAATAGGAAGTTGGAGCGGCTGAGCCGAGTTGCGTTAAGCGTCGGCGCGGCTGGGTTAGGGTTTTGAGCCGGTGGTTGACATGGTTGTACATTGGTTTTTGATTGTTGTTTGGTAGGGATTGTGTGGTGGTACTGTACAAGTATGTGATGCATGTGTTTGAATAAATTTCTTCAACTGTTAAATTGTAATGAGATTATAACTCTAGGAGTTTTGGTGGTTAAAACTTTACAATGTGTTGCTTCATTTCAAGTGCTTTTTCATTGGACTCAAGAACATGTTAATCATCAAAAATGTTAAATTGGTGGAGATAACCTAGGTTTTTAGTCAAGTTATGATCTTTCTCGTACTTTTGATGTACTATTACAGATGATGTTAAATAGTGCTAGACAAGAAGTATAAAGGTGTTATAGAAGCTTATTGGCATGCGTGGATCTTTTCAGAAATGGTTGTTCGGGTAACAACAGTTAGTTTTATCATAATGAGAGGCAAGTAGTCTTATGTGATAATTGATACTTTCGTCTCATATTGGTTTTATCATAATGAGAGGTAAGTCTTCTTATGCAAGTGATCATCGATACTTTCATCTCATATTGGTTTTATCATAATGAGTGGTGGTCTTCTTATGCAAGTAATAATCAATCCTTGTTATAAGTACTTTTATCAGAAAAACTGCAAAGAAGATAACAATGTAAAGTCACTAAATTGTGAAAATGTTGAACATATTATCATGTTTAGGTGAGGAAATACCAAATAGTGGTTTTGGACCGTCTTGTCACATGTTTTATATAGCTTCAAAAATCGTCTTGCATTGTTTGATCTTTCATACGGTTGCCAATTTTGTCCGGTATTACAAACTATCTTGTTGAGGCAAACTATTGCTCCAAGGTGCTAACATTGGTGGTAGCAAACACGTTATCTTTTTTTGTTGTTAGTCAGAGGTTGTCATATCCTATTTGGGTCAGTCGACGTATGCCAAGTCCCAGATGACTCCAAGACCCAAGCCATGGGCGACCTAACCAGTTTGGAGACCCAATGCTTATTAAAAGCACATAGCCCGTTTCTAAATGTTAGTGTTTTTTACGAGTGAGAGTTTCATCAAAGTAAGATCGATCAATGTGTATAAAAGAAAGACCTAAGAATTTTTCATACCGTCGACCAAGAACCAGATCACATATAACTCATCATGTTCCAATCCGGTCAATTTTCAATTTGGTTAACCGATCTCAACTATTTAAGCCAAATTTATTGTACAGTGTTCTGCAAAATAAATCGACATGATACCAATCCAACCTCTAAATACGAAAATAGATTATGTCGTTTGAAACCCATGGTACATGAGACGAAGCAGCATTTCAAATACAAGTGGTGATGCATGCATAATGCTGTTTGTAGTTAACAAATGAACACATTATTAAAGTGAGTAGACTCGATGCGTACCTTTAAAAGATTTTGAAACATAAAATCACTTGTCGCTCGAAAATAAAACCATTCTTCACGAGTCATGAATTCAACCTAGATGTTTGGTCTTTTGATGCAATTTTGAGTCAAGGAAAAGGAGTCGCAGAATCCAACCTAAATCTTCTATGTTTCCTAGATAAAAACAAATAATATATATATTTTCTTTAGAGGGCAAAGATGTAAATTGGTCCTAAAAGTATATAAACTGCATGATCATATATCAATCTAAATTAAGAGTTAATCATGGTCAAAGATTTGCTTATCAAGAGTAAAGGTCCAAATTCCTCCCCAAACGACTCAACGGGCACAACCCGATCTGGTTAAAGGAATGGACCGTTTTCAGTTATAACACTCATCAGTTGTCACAGAATTGAGAGGAATATTCTATTCTCGTCTTAGGAGAAATTATGATATCAATAGCATGATATAATTGCTCTACAACACTAGTTAAAAAATAGAGAGAACCTAGTCCTTGTATTATAAAGAGGCAATCTTCATTCCATTTTGCTTCCACTGTACTTTCTCCTCTACACTTCTTCTCCGTACATATTTTATAAATATTACACATTTATTCTCACATCTGATTGTTGTCACAGAAAGAACCTCCTTCCTGTGGCGAGTCCTAGGTGTTCTGTTTTGCAGGATCGATTCGGTTTCCAGCAAGGCAGATGTTCAATCTTAATCCCATGGATTGTTTGAGGGAGCTCCATTGAAGAACGATGTCCAGTTTGACCCAACGGTGTAAAAACGTATGATATATAACAAAAATCATGCAGGCGTAAACTATAGACATAATTCACTCACTGAAACCTACATTTTGCTGTCGGTTTTCTCAACTCTGTTACCATTAACTGTTATTTGAATCTTGATCTCCAACATTAATGCTTGTTCCAGAGTCGTCGGCATTCAGTGGTGTTTCATCTTTCTGTTTTTTTCCTCTGGATTTCGTCACTTGAAGAATCTCTTATTATTGAGTTAAGACCAAGCTGGCCCGAGTAAAGTATTAACCCTACAGAGTTAAGTCATGGGAATAGATAACATAAAATCTCCATTAAAACAGCATTGAATGATTATAAGTCTACGATATTGTTATTGTTATCAGTCTATTGAGCAGAAAGATGAGAATAAACATAAACTAATGATTATAAGAGATAACAAAATTACCCTCCAAAAGTTCAAAACTACCTCTTAACAATCAGAACTAGTTTCAGAGTTATAAAGATTAATCACTTATAAAAGACAAACAGCCCCAAAAGATAAACTCCATACTCATAAATATAAACAAATTGTGCTGTTTTTCAGTCAGAATCTTCATTTTCAGAATCCTGTGTGAAATCCTCAATGATGTCAGGCCTGGAAGTTTGTTGGTTCATTGCACGCGATTCTTCAATTTCAATCTTTAACAAGGGATCACAGACCACTCTTTCAGTAATAAGTATTTTAGGACATGCTGAAAATTAAAAAAAAATGATAAGCAATGGAGTAGCAGCTAACCAATTAATATTCATAAATAACATATCTTGAACATACCTGCCACTGGACATTTAGATTGGCCATGCTTGGACCTTATGTACTGCGTGATAGCAGCCTTCTCATATATATGCTTGCAGTCCATACTGTAAGTAAGAGTTTACCATTGTGAGATAAACATAATGAATATAAAGATAGCATATTTTTGAGGTCATACAACATGTAAATTTGATTGTGGGTCCTGAAAATAGAAAATGAAGGTAAACGGTATAGTGATCAAACCTGCGAACAGGTTCTGAGAGTTCAGTAACAGGTTTGCCACTTAACGGACACGTATTGTTTAAAAGGATGTTTTGTGTACTAGTCATTACAATATCTTCTTGTTCTTCGCCAGGCATGGGTTGTCCAGAATTATGCACATTCTGTATGAAACCACAAGGGAACATTCATTTTTAGAAAACTTGAGGATACTGTGAGAAAAAAGATTATCTTGAGTTGATAATTCATATGCCACTTAAAGTCTAACAATATCAAGATTCATACCAAAACTTATTTGATTCACTCAAGCATGATGGGTTTGATAAATAGTGTCCAGTTACATGGATCTTAAGTTTGACAACACTATTTACAACATCCTCAACACTATTTAAGACTCATACACGTGTTTATAAGTACAAAACTTCTATTGTAAAGATTAGAGCTAAATTATGACTATGCCTAGAGAAAAATATGCATTCTACAAATGTGCTCATTATTTTTGTAACCATATGAGCTTGTCAGGGTCAAGTCGCAGCCCCACCAATACCCTGCTAGGATAACACGTGAGACCTAATATATTGCAGCTTAAATTGAGTAGTTGATCTTTAAGGATGAAACCTATATAGTGCAGCTTACATTGAGTAGTTGATCTTTAAGGATGAAACCAGTGGAAGCAGCATTTGAACCCAAGACATCATAAAGCACAACTTAGGCTAGGCCTATGTAGTCAAAGGCACCTAGGCAAGGCAAGCGGATGTGCAAGTAAACCTCCTTGCATGCAGCAAGGAACAGAGGCGCAAAATATTTGAAAAAGACACGCTTGAAAGAAAAAAAACTGTTTGAACCAGTTGAGACTAGTTTAAAACAGTCCATACAAACCAAAAAAGAGTCTAAACTAGCCTAAACCAGCCAAACACGTCTAAAACAACTAAAAATGACATTTTTACCCTATGCACCTTGCTTTTCTACTTCTTTGGCTTTTTAAGCACCTTGCATCTAGTCTCAAAGCACACACTAGGCAGATCCTTCAAGAGTGAAACCAGTGAAAGCTAGATTCAAACATGAGACCTCTACTAAAGAACATCAAAAGCTTACCACTCAAAGCAAAATTGGTATCAAAGATCTATATACTCAATGGAATAACTCTCCTCTATATTTAAGAAAATATTACTCAAAAACTTAAACACAAGAATACCTATACAATGGTATTTATAATCTAGCTATCATCGTCTATCTATAATTCTTTAATTTGAATCTATCTCTATCTTTTACAAATTCAAATTACAAATAGATAAACCAAACTAGATATGTATCAAACCAATTTGACCACCTTGTCAACATTGGCCCTCCTTCTTTCCTGGATTACCAACTTGTATTCCAAGACTCGAAAATTAGATTTAGCCAACAATCACCTCCCTAATTTCTGAGTCTTGTTAGAGAGATCTTTTACTCCCAACAAATCACGCATTTCTTTAAACTTTATTCGAGCCAATGCTTTGGTGAGAATGTCGGCCTTTTGTTCATCTCCACGAACATACTCTACTTGTATATCTTCACGGCTTACGCATTCTCGAATGAAGTGGAATCTTGTTTGTATATGTTTGCTTCTTGCGTGATAAACTGGATTTTTAGCCAACGCAATTGCAGATGAGTTATCGAGCAGTAAGGTCACCTTTTGAGGTTGTTCTTCGAGCATCTCACTTAGTAAGTCCCGTAGCCACAACGCTTGGCACGCTGCTGCTGTTGATGCCATGTACTCGGCCTCGCATGACGATAATGCTACGGTTGTTTGTTTTTGAGTGCACCACGTGACCGGTGACCCTCCAATATAAAACACATGACCCGACGTGCTTTTTCCGTCATCTTCATCCACGTTGTATGAGCTGTCACTATACCCGTTTAATAGTAAGTTCCCCCCGCGCTCATACCTTATACCGTATCCTATCGTTCCTCTCAAGTATCTCATAATTTGCTTGATAGCTTGTGAGTGGGGTGCCTTTGGGTCTTGCATGTAGCGACTCACAAGGCCAACTGAGTATGCAAGATCTGGTCTTGTATGAAGTAGGTACCTTAGACATCCAATCTGTCGTCTAAAGTTGGTGGGATCTACACTTGCTTCCTTTTCGAATTTAGCTAGTTTTAGCCCGGGTTCCATTGGACATTGTGTTGGGTTGCAATTAAGCATGCCAAACTCCTTCAGTATTTTATTCGCATACCCTTCTTGCTTTATTGTGATTCCATTCTTTGTTTGAGATACTTCGATACCGAGATAATAGGTTAGTAAACCCAGATCGCTCATCTCAAAGTTCTTGGCCATCTTTATCTTGAACTCGTGTATCTTGGTTGGGTTTGAACCGGTTACAACCATGTCATCGACAGAGACTCCGATTAGAAGTAGTGAGTCTTTGTTTACCTGTTTGTACACTGATTGCTCTCGGCTGCATCTTGTAAACTTTAGGTCTTTCAGAATGCCATCGAGTTTAGTGTTCCAGGCTCTTGGCGCTTGCCTTAACCCATAGAGTGCCTTGGTGAGTTTATAGACTTTCGTTTCCTCCCCCCTCTTTTCAAATCCTTCCGGCTGTCGAACAAACACCTCCTCCTTTAATTCTCCGTGCAGGAAGGCAGCCTTCACATCCAGATGGTGAAGCTCCCATCTTTTGCAAGCTGCGATTGATATGAGGGCTCTTATAGTTTCCATACGTGCCACCGGGGCAAAGGCTTCTTCAAAGTCTATCCCTGCTTGTTGTACGTAGCCTTTTGCAACAAGTCGGGCTTTGTATTTGTTAATCGAACCATCTGCATTTCTTTTTAGCTTGAACACCCACTTGAGCCCAATGACTTTGGCCCCTTTAGGTGGTTTTACCAACTGCCATGTCTTGTTCTTTTCGA
>BJCO01465769.1:0-16042 GCA_018326465.1 Flaveria floridana
GCCAACTTAAGTTGTATTGTGATTGTATATAAAATTAAATTATGAAAAACTAATCTCTTAACATTATGTTTGAAAATTTAGATTCTGTTTATCATAATTTTAGTTTAAAATCGTTGTACATATATTACAAAATGGCTTTTTATTTTCTCCAAATAAATTATGAGAAATACAAATAATGGTTTCCATTTTAACATTTATTTGAATATAAAATAAAAATGATATTAATTCAAACTTTAGAAACTTTTTATTTTAGAGAAACAAATTAAGAGAAATTTTAGGAGTTTAAATGAGTGTTTAATATGATTACAAGTGGCAATATTTGTTTAAAAATTTAACATGTGTCAAAGGGTATTTAATATGATGACAAGTGACAAAAAACCCTTTTCTTTTATTATATATAAAGATTGGCTAACGCCGGGTACTAACCTAGGAAGAATATGCATATTTCAAGACAAATTAGTGTTGTTCGTTATTCAGTTCCAAACCATTTATACCAAAAATTAAACTGAGTCAAAACCGTTTAAAACTGAACCGATTAACATATTCGGTTTTTGGTTTCGTTTTTGGTAGACATGGGTTTTCGGTTTCAGAAATCCGAATATCAAATGGTGGTTATTTAAGTTTTTTGAGCCCAATTCAATTACAGTTTTAGCCCAATCTTGGTTGGCAAACTCAATCTGATAATAAATAATATTCCTTAAAATAAAACTAGAAGGGTGCCCGCGTAATGAAGCGAGACAATATTTTACATTGGACATGTGTTTCTAATATTTTGTTATTCTTGTACTATTTTTAAAAAGCCTATTATGTTTTTCTAAGCTAAAATTTAAAACACCAAATAAATGAGTTATGCATGACGACTTGTACATTTACGCATTAACTTATTGTGCCTCACAAAATACAGATCGGTTTGGAAAAAAGTTTGCACACAATGTTGAAAAATAAACACATGTTACAATTGTAGTCTCAAAAAGTTTTTAAACATGATAAATTAAAAGAAAAGGCTGAAATCTTAAAAGAAATTAAGTTTTTTTGGTTTATGGGTAAATAAAATAAAATTTTATTCTATGTAAATGTTAGTAAGTGTAAGATTATTATATAACTAATTGTAAGGGGTAATCTGTAAATAATGTTAAAAATATTATTTTACCCTCAAAATTGGTTGTATCCTATGCATTACATAAACTAATTGTTCTTAATTTTATGGTATCATAAACTACCCCTCTCATATGTTTTATATATAGTATAGATAAATAAAATGGTTTTATTCAGTTTATTCGGTGGAAAAGCAAACCGAATTCAAATCTGTTTTTAGTTCGGTTTTAAACTTTCTGAACTAGTTCGGTTTGGTTTCAACAAAAAAACTTTTCAAACCAAGCACCGAACCGATGAACATAATAAACAAATAGTGACCTGATAGCCTAATCGAAAGACGACATAAGGATCGCTGCCTCGGATATCTGTAGGGGCAAGGTTTACTCCTTTTCGAACACGAATGCTTAGCAAACCCAACAAGTGATCCATACACGATGTTTGTGTGTTTTCTGGAAATACTATATCCTGCAGATTTATATAAACAGAACAACAGGGATCTTATTTAGAACAAACAAAAACATGGATTTTGTTCCTAATTATGTCTTAATTAACTCTTTAAATTTTATAAAATCACTTTTAATACTAATTAGCTAAAGCATATTCTGTCAACGTTTACCCTTGCAAGATATTCTTAATCTCGTCTTTTTCGCAATTGTGTTTACACACAAACACAAAGGTTCATCATGAAATGTGTTACTATGTATCTATCTTTAGCCTTAAATTCATCTCCCATGTATGAACTCAAACATGTTCTTACGTAAAAGTCATCTCCTGCCATCACGTGGTCACATCATATTTATTGAATTTTTGGTTTAACAATTTGGTAAAAACATTATTGTACAGTAAACCTTGTTTATAGATTTTTATCAAATTACATAAATGTTCAAATATTTCTTTTTATTATTATTTCTTTTAAAAAAAACAAGTAAACAAACAAACATACTCGGTACAATATTTTTCATAATAAGTCTTTGATACAGTCAGGAAAATAGATCAAAACAAAACTTACCTCTAGAAATATTCTAGAGATTAGAGTTACTCCCGTGGATACCCCCAATGGGCTACTCTTTTAACGAGTGATTTATATTTCTATGATTTAGACAACATCAAAAAAGAAAACTGAAAAAAGATATTTCGGCTATAGCGTTAAAAACCCCGACAACCACTTTTCTCCATCACCAAACACCACAGGCCAGTGTTCTCCATCATTCAACACCATCGACCAAAGCTTCACCATTGCCTTCAATCCCCCCTCCCCCACTCGCTGACGTTTTCAGCCACTATCACTAATTATCACCGTCATTCTCACCCTCTCCATCACTCAACACAACCGATCACAACCTGTCGTTCGTCAACCCTGATCACCGGCGCAAGCTTCGGCTCATGCTTCTCAATCTTGTAAGGAAGCAAATGGTGGTACATAGCAATAATAAGTTATACAACCTGCTTATTACTAGTAAATCAATGTATCTAAAAGCACCGTAAAAGGATGATCCATTTGGCAGAGTAGCGTTTTGTGGATTCCTAAATTTTAGTGGTTATGTAAAATATAATGAACTTTTATTATATAGTACAACAAAGAAAACATAGTTAGAGGTACCATAATGTAAATAAGGAAAGTCAAGTGGCAAAATGAAATGACTTGAAACTTTCTTGTAGCTAAGCTTTACAAATTATATAGATAAATAATAGCTAGGTGCCTTTAAAAAAATGGTTAGATAAACAAAAAAATGTTCATAAAAGTAATATTAGATTAACTGGAACACTCAAAAAATATTATATTTTCTTCTAGTTTTAACTATAAGTTTATAAGTTGTTAACGAAATATGTCGTAAATACGAATAAATAAATGCACAAAAGGTTGATAGTAAATTTTGGTGTAAAAAGTTCATACCGAATTGGAGTTGAACCAATATTTGGTGTAAGCGTGTGCTTTAAAGACTTATTGCTAGTTTTCTTAGAATTAGTTTGGATATTGGTACAGATATTGAATATTAGAGCACCTCCGAGTCTATCGCTTAGATGGCACATACGTGACATGGGAGGAATGGGCAATACTAATTTACAGACCAAAAGTTTGTGAGTTATGAACTGTGACACATAATAATTGAGAGAAAATATGAAATAAATCAAAGATAGAGAAACCTTGACTCATTTACACCCTCTTATATCTTTTTTTCATGTTTTCAAAATTACATACCTTTAGTTTAGTGAACAGTATTGTCCTTTTACATTCAACGAATGAAGACAGAAAATGTGGTTCCCTCTTTCAAGTTCCATATTTCATGTGTTCATATCTTTTAGTCAAAAAGACAATTGCTGACTTGGCTGCATTAATAACCACAACGCTCGCTCACTTGTTATTTCACATCCAACTCACCATCGAGAGTGTGAAATTGTGAATAAAAATTTTTGAGTGCGGTTTTGTTAAAAGGTTTGAATGTAGGTTCCTTTTGACCAAAACGTCTTTATCGTTATTTCTTTTAGGTTGTAAACTATCCGAGTCGAGTGATACCTTGCCTCGGGAAACATAGAATAACTCTACTCATTCAACTTACAGAGTTCGACTTGAGTCATTTATCAAATAAGTTTGCGCTAGAGTTTAAGTATAGTATGGTCAAAATTTTAAACAAGACGATCTTAATACTTAAAAAGCTCACTAGCAGTTTTACTCAATATCGTTAGGGTGTGGGCGCTTTAGGAGAAGGGTTGGATAGCCAACCCTAATCTTATAGAATGTTTTAATAATTAAGTTTTATTGCTAATCAAGATTGTAGCCCTAATTATAACATATATATAGTCATAGGCATTGTAGTTCTTTTGAGCATCTCCTTAAGAATTATGACCGCTAATTGCAATGATGAACGTATGCACCAGCCAAACCACGTAAATCTTGCGCTCTATTTCTCGTTTTGATTTTTGTTTCGTGTATGCATATGATTGTTTGGTTGTGAGTTGCGATTCAAAGATGCCTAACAGATACCAAAAGGAATCTACATAACAAACAAAAAACAAAGCAGGAAAAAACTAATTACTGTGGATCAAACCCTAATCAATCCTTCTTTTACAACCAAATATAATATTAAGATTGCTTTTATACAAGATTAAACCACTAAAGCTAAAAACAAAACAAGCATCACTTACCAGCATATATAAGTGTCTACCGTTATGAACCTAAAATACAATTCAACCGTTACAAACTACAACGATCGAGTTCGGATCTACAAACATACACCTACAGAACCGATCAGCGAGTGCAAAGCCGACTAATTAACTACATGCCTCTACTGCCAGGAACATTAATCCAACTCAATTTAAGTTCAATTTCACCGCGTTCCACATTTCTTAATCTAAGAACCATGTTCTGGACGACACTTCCATCCGTCCATGTTATGTAGCTTTCCTCTGCTAAACAGTTGGTTCTCGTCGGTTTCACAGTTGTAATGATTGTATTGTTAGGGATATCATCAAAACGCATCCTTACAGCTTCCAAGAACGGTGTGAAGTCGAACTCTGCATCTCCCATTTTATCATCAGCTGAAAACAGATCCCTGTCATAGACCTCCTGCATTTTTATTATCAGGTCAACCAAAGTATCTCATTGTCATGTTGGAAACAATGCATTTATAAGAACACTATGAAGAACATCCAACAATAGCTGCAAGCATGAGTGCCATTCTTAGTTTCAAAAAGCACAAGGCGCGCCGAGGTGATTGGGTCACTAGCCAAGGGCACAAAGCGTATGCAAAAGCATAATGCTTTCCTATATGATATGCAATATATTTATATAGTTCTTTTATGTTTTCTCATAGCTTTTAAGCATATCATACCTAAAAGTTAGCTATAAATAAGCTTTGTATATGATTTAATACATAAATAAACTGTATGTACAACGCAAAAAGCTACTTTTATAACTACAAAAAAGAGGCACGACTACCCTTTTGTGTGCGCCTCAAGTGCGATTTTTTATTTTTGTACACTATGCACCTCACCGAGTCAAGATAAATACTCAGGCGCGCTTTTTAAAACCAAGGATCGCAATTGCAGCCAAATGATCAACAAGAACAGTATGGAGAACAACTTACAAGTCTAACAGGAACAGGCTCTACAATCGAGAGGGTTAAATCTTCATCCCACACAGGATTTAGATTCTTCTTCACCACTCGAGTCTTCAGCTTCTGTACACAAAATTAGTCAAAATCAATATAATAATAAAATATCATCTCCAAAACAGTAACTTTTTAGTTTCACTAGTCACAACCACACACACATACTAAATCTCAAAAAAAGAAAAAAAAGAGGCGATTAATCGGTACTACATTGGGCGGAAATAACAAAGCAAAACGATCAAAATCAACACCACCGCCGGCGGACAACAACCACCGTTTTCCGACTACAATCAACATCTCAACCACCAGTGAGACTTTAACATAAAGCAAGTAAAACTATAACTCCAATTGATCGATTATAGTTTATACATACAATAGTGAAGGAGAAATGAAGAAGAAGTAAGGATCACCTGTTTCCCCATGCGGATGATAACGTAAGGATCGCTGCTACGCAGATCTCGAACAGCGAGATTGACGCCTCTGTGGATGTGAACTCTGAGCAAACCTAACAAGTGATACGTTGACATTTGAACCTTGAAATCAGTGAAGAAGATAGTTAGTGAATGGATTGTGGGTTTTTTGATGGAGATGAAGGTTTGGGGATATCAATGGAGGTTTTAGGAATTAGGAATGTTGATTTGGGGTAGAAGACAATGGCTCTGGTTCGAACTAATATGGACGAGATGGAAGGCGTTGTGACGAAGTTATATATTCCAACTAAAGTTGGTCAAATTTGTAGGAATCTAAAAACTAAATTATAAATTATGTTCTTTATTAATATATAAAATTACTCTAATCTTTAGTTTCAATAATTACACAATATGTTCTTTTTATATAAAAATTGTACACATATTGTTCTTTACACTAACATTCGTTAAAATTTACAGTTAAGTCATGCATAAGTATTTTACATGCCTATAATGAGTCAATAATATTTTTATGTTGCTTCATTCCCGTCCCCTTCATTCTAGGTGTTTAAAGTTGGATGTTTGAAATTTTTAGATAGTAGAAATCAGTATCAGTATTCAGATATTTGAAATTCTTCAGATATGGATACAAATAGCGATTTGAATATTTGAACTTCTTTTTTCTTTTTTCTTTTTTCTTTTTTTTTTCCTTTTACAATAACTAGATATATGTTATTATAAAAATAATATAAAAACAACATTCATTAAAAAAATCCTAATATACACTAACAAGTCTCAACAAGAAAATCATTTAACACTTCAAAAAATAACAAAAAGAATTTTAAGTTTTTGGATGATTTTAAAAATATCTTTTGTTATAGTTTTTAAAGTGTTAAAGGTTTTCTATTTTGGTTAGTACTTGTTATTGTATATTGAAACTTTTGCTAACATGTGTTGTTTTTAATTATCTAATTATTCCAAAAAATAAAGAAGAAATTCAGATGTGTGAATCGTTATCCGTATTCATATCCAAATCTCAGATATCTGAATTTTAGATATCTGAAATTTCAGATACGGATACGGATAGTGATTTCAACTATCCGAAAATTTCAGATATTTAACTTTGAACACTCTAACATGATGTCGATGAGAATGAAGCGACATAAAACTAATTTGATACATTATAGGCATGTAATATATATAAATGCTCTCATGAGTAGTACATGCCTGACTTAACTGTGAATTTAGATGATTGTTAGTTTAAAGAACGATAGATGTGCAAATTATTTTAAAAAAAGGACATTCCATGTAATTATTAAAATTAAAGGACATAATATGTAATTTTATATATTAATAAAGGACATAATTTGTAATTTACTCGAATCTAAGTTAGCAAATTTTTACACTATTTTTGTTTTTCCTTATATAATTTTTTGATCTTCAAAAATAATTGCATACTTGTTTCAATTTTCAAATTTATTTTGCCAATGGGCCTTGTTAGTTTAATGGAATCGAATATCGATGATTGTCTCTAGTAGACATGATGTGAGTTTGAAGTGCAAGGTTAAAGTGATGTTTAAGAGAACAAAATATTGTTAAGAAACTGGATTTTAGAAAAAGTAGTTTCAAATTATTTTATAGAAATTAGTAAAACCAAATTTTGTTCATACAATAAGATTTAAAGATGATAAAAAGTAGTACAAATCTTATATGCATCTCACGTAAAAAAACTACTCTAAAGAAAGCAGGACCGAAACTTTCTTTTATATAAAATTTTATATAGCATTGAAGACACCTATGGTTGTTTTAATTTTAAAATAACACCAAATTTTCTAACGGAAAAAAAAAATAGTTTTTGTTTTTCTGGTAGACTACAAATTACTTTTACGAACTTGAATTAAATTAAAAGTGGGATTGTCTTGAATACAAAGTAAACTAAATAAGATGTTGCAATGTTCAGTTTACCTACTAATTATATATTGAGTCATTGAACTATAAGTTAGATCTTAAGTCATGAATGAATACTATCACGAAGTTCTCTGTCTAGTTTTTAACTTTTTAACATTTGGACAATTAAAAGTGATTATTTTTACTTCCCTGTTATAATAATTATAATTGTTTAATGATTATGTTTGATTACTTCTAGCTAGATCCATTTTATAAGGACAAATTACTAATTTTAGGGATAATATATTTTAAAGATCACTAAAAAAGTATTTATTTATTTTTTTAATTGAAGACAACCATCATAAATACCACACAAGTATCATTCTTATGTCATTTCCATTAACTTCAATTTAAACATATCAAATGAGAAATGTGTAAGTAAGCTTAAAAAAATAATCTTTAATGGAAATGGAGGTTGGCATATTATATTTTATGTTCCTTTTTTTATAAAAAAAATCGTTTCTATAAAGAAAAAATCATTTCTAACATCCAACGCTTTTCCTATAATACATGATATCTATCTTAATGACATATGCCAAAGTTATGATATATAAAAGAACTTAACAAAAAAATATAAAAATGTATAAATGATTCTTGTGGTTTCTCAACGGATTTTAAAAATTGCAAAGTCAATTAAAACTTTTGTTTGCAAATTACAAGTTTGGTCCTTCAATTTATATTTGCATGTTTGATCCCTAGATTTAAAATTTGCAAAGTCAATACAAACTTTTATATGCACATTACATATTTATTCCCCAATATTAAATCTCCGGGGTAACTTTGTAAAATAGTAACTAACTTTCAAAAGTGTTACAATTAGGTAACTCAAGTTTTAAAAGTGTTTCAGTTAAGTCACTCAGTTTTTATATTTTATATAAATTAGAAGTCTTAACATGTTTTTTAGCATGTTATACTTTTGATTTCAATTAGAAAATATTTTTTTCTATCTTTTGATGCTGATATGAAACGTTGACGTAAATTTTAAATACTTATTTTATTTTTTTCATAATTAACATGTTTTTTTTATTTTTTAATATAATTTTATATATTGCAAATTCTGACCACCACGTCTTATTCACCGTTACTTACTTGACATAAGAAAATTTAATGATCACTCGATTTGATCATTTGATAGTCCAATTTGAGAAAAATATGCATGAGTGACTAAATTAGAACACTTTTGAAACTTGATTACTATTCTGTAACATTTTCCCCAAATCTCCTTGCTTTGTTTGAAATGCATAAAAACTAGGGAAAGATTAGAGCCTAGATGCACAATACGACACACAAGTTTAGCCTAACTGTATATTTTTTAAGAAGTAAAGACTAATCGTACAATTATATCAAATCACATAAACTATTTAAGTAATTTTCTCTTACAAAAATAAAATCTTAGTTATATACTTACTTTTACGTAAAATAATATTTATTGAAATAGTCGAAACGTAAACCTTTACTGCACCATAAATTAAAGGTTCTTTCTTTCTTGATAGTAGTTACCTAAACATGCGACTTGATTATTCGTAGGAGTGCCAATTTAATGATTACTTTAATGAAGAGGAGTGAGTATACAAGGAAACGCGTCAAGAGTACTGGAACCCATCAAATGCGGTGCAAATATATAATTCCGTTGGCCCACGGGCCCAAAAGAGAACCCAATAAAATATAAACTTGATGGGCCCCACAGGAGCACCCAAAACACATTATTTGGTTGGTAGCCTGGTGGCCGGTGGGCGTCAAATTTAATGAATATTATTGACCAAGGGAATTAAATATTAGAACTTAATAAAAAATAATAATAACTTTTCTTTGTTTATTATATAATCCATCTAAGAGTATTAATTGAGTCACCATACAACCAAATGGCAAATCGTATTGCTAAGAAAATGTAGAAGTATGCTTGTAGATTAGATTTATATTGATTTACAAAAATGGTGATAGAAATAAGTAAGATTGTGAATTAATTAAAAATATGGTCTGATTAAAATGAAAAGAAGAGTATGTACACAAGAGATCTATGTCATTTATGGGTAATTATGAATTTGATTCTTAAGTACATAAAGATACGTATCAAATGGACGGTTAGAATGATTAGATGTCTTCTCTCTATATTATAAATCGAAAGTTCAAATCATATAATTGGTAGATAGGGAAATAGATTATAAGTGTTTTTTTTAAATCCTTCTAGACATAAAGATCATCACTATCTTAAGACTTGTACATTTACAGCTTGTAAAAAGGATGTTAGTTTAATTAGTTTGTTGAAAGTTTTAAAATAATCACTATATGTACTCTCTTAATATATTATACATGTGGTCCTTACTCTGATTTACATTAACTACAACTCTCATCACCACCTTTCAACATCACTCATGGATGAGTAGTACAATCAGACATCAAGATGAATTTCTTGACCTTTCTCTCTTTTATCTAAACATTTTATCATATTAATATGATGACAAACCTCTTGCACTTATAAAGTACTTAACGTCTTAAACCCCAAGTGTCTTGATGACTGAGTATACATCTAAATATTGATTCTAAGGTATGCAAATCAAGTGAAGATTAAGCTAGAAAGAAGGCTTCATTCTAATCATTATAAAAAGGTATTCAAAGGCTAGTGCTTCGTCTCCAAACTTAACTTGCACTATACATACTAAGATTTGGCCTACATGCACTACTCGTTACTCCATATGACCTATTTTAATAGGTTCATCTTCCAAATACTTTCATTTCGATTAACTGACATCGGCTAGTTGCATGGTGGTCTCACCTGATGACGCCCTTTGAAAGTGAATAATTAGTGTTGATTCATTCCAAGTTCTAACAAGGAAGAATGTATGGTGACTTGTATAGTTTCCGCAATATCAAAATAGAATTGTGGTGATCTACAGTATTAACGGAAGATTGTATATAGGTGATCTTTATCGTATATAGGTGATCTACAATATTGTATAAAGGTGATCTTTATCGTTATTAGCAAAACTTAGTGAAGAAAAACTAATGAAGGAACGCCAAAATTTGGCGTTTGATAGATTTGTCAATATCCACCCCAACCATGTATTCACATCTATAAGTTATTACAATGGGGTTTGTGGGGGTGGTTTAGTTGAATTTACAGGAGAATGAAAAATTATACATCATTATAATATTGTTGAACAGTTGATAAATAACAACCAACATTATGAATAATAATTTAATTTATATCATTTGTATCCCGGATATACGTGCAATATATCTAAAAAGTAAATATATTGTTTCAAAAAAAAAATATTTTCCAACTGTCTACTTTAGCAATTGTTGGATGGTATTTCCGAAGACGCGAATAATATTTGCAATTTGACTTACTTAATAATTTAATTCATCTTTAAATATATATTTCAACAATCATTTACTTTCTTTTTCATACATATAATTTAGGTCATTTATCCTATTGAATACATAATTGGCGTCGTTGGTTGCCGGCACAATCCGAATCTTTTAACCACAAAACCAAAATCGAATAAAACAAATTCCATCTACTTGTTCCCCTTTGTATAAATATTTAATTATATAGTTCTCCTTTATAAAATAAAGAGTAAAGCTGTTGATTTGTTATCAAACTCGAGCCACATGAATCTAAAAAGGTCTTGTAGAAATGAAAACATTATATATGTTTTAGACAACTCAAAAATTAAAAAGCATTGGAAGTATTCTAAAAAGTTTAACATGTTAATTTGTTTTCCTCTAAAAATATATTAGTAATGTTTCATATTTCTTATTTAAATATTAATAAAAACCAGTCAAAATGATGCTAGTTTAAAACATTGTACGCACTCAAACTCTAATAGAGCTTTTATTAATTTAAATGGTATGAGAGTCTTAAGGTTTATATATATATTTTTTTCTATCTCTCCTCCTTATTTTTGCCGTTATTATTGATTGGTGGTTGGTTCTCTTTCTCCATCATCTCTTGTTGTGTGACGTTTTTCTTTCTCTTCTTCCAAACTCTTCATGTCTTAAGGATTTACGTATATACATATACTAGTGGATAGACCCGCGCTTTGTCGCGGTATGGTTTAACGTATACGTGAATGTTGTAATGATAGTTTTTTGGGTTATAAAAGTTGAAAGATTTGATCTGATGATTTATACGTTATTACTAGCCAACAAAAAAAACTACGTGCTAAACGATGATAAAAAATATAACAGAAAAAAAACTATAAAAAATATATACCTCAAAACAGATAAGAAAAATAACAAATGCATATATGTTGATTTATTATAATTAACGAGCTATATTGTAATTTGGTTAAAAGAAATTTTGAGATAACTCGAAGGCTTTTATATAAAACTTTAAAAATATCAATAAATATAAATTTGACATAACTCGAATACTTATGTATAAAATTAAAAAAAAAAGTTATGGTGATTAACTTTAAATTTGACATAACTCAAATAATTAAGTATAAATTAAAAAAAATAAGTAGGTATCAATTTGAAAGAAAAAAGAGAGAAACAAGTGTTGTGTTTAGTTTTATAAAAATCCTTAAAGGGTTTAAGTAATATAAAACTTTAAGAAAAAAATTATTATGATGACATTGAGTAAAAATCTTAACCTACACTTTTCATAATCTTTTTTATTTGTTATATGTAGTGATATGGTGGGTTGTATCCAGTCTTTTCTCTAACCTGCCTTAAACACTGATATATTTGGGTAATATTATTATTATTACAATTATATAATTATTTAGTAATTATATACTTAAGTGCTTAAATAAAATAGTACTTAAATCAAATAGTATATAAATAATAAATGCATGTATATCAATATTAATTTAAAGTATTATAAAAAAGATAATACTTAAAATAAATGTATATTAAATAACATATTAATTAGGACAAGTTTATTAAATAGGGACAAATTAGAAACTATTATATATAACAGTTGTACCTTGTGTTTAAAAAAATATATTAGGTGTATGAAATTTTAAGTAGTATGACAAGTGTGTTATCCTCAAATACTTTATATAGTAGTATAAATAATATATATATTGATTATTATATTGTCATCATAAGTATAAAAGTATTTAATAATTATATAATTAAGTATTCAAATAATATACTACTTATTTATAAATTTTATTATAAAAAAATAAATAAATAGTAGTAGTAGCAGTAATAATAATAATAATAATTACTATTCTTATTATTACTATTACTATTACTATTACTATTATTATTATTATTATTATTATTATTATTATTATTATTATTATTATTATTATAAAAGTATTAGTACTTATATAGTTAAGTATTCAAATAAGATAATACTAAATTTAAATGTTAGTTTAAAGTATTACAATAATAAAATATATAATGTGGCGAATTAAATATTCTTATATTATTAAATAATATATTAATAGTATGAATTAATTAATGTATTAATTAGAAGAAGTTTATTAAATGAATAGCAAAATAGAAATTATAACATAGAACACTTATACCTAATGTTTAAGAGTTTATATTAGGTCTCTTAAATTTTTATAAAATTACATTTGTGTTCCATGTTTATGCTCAATATAGTAATATAGATATAAATATAGATATAGATAAATTATGTTTTATTTAATTTTCTCTCGTCACCTTCAACATTCCACCACAATCATAGCTCTTGTCATTATAAGTATAGCTCTTGTCTTCACGGTGGTAGCTCTTGTCATAGATGCCACCACAATCTCATCATGTTTTTCGTGTTTCCTTACTATCCACAATTTTTTCTTATATGTTTCATGACTGTATATTCTTTTTTCACCAGCATATTATTTGTTTTCCTCCACTCTTAGCTTGCCGAGTTTTGACAGTATTAACTGTCGGAGATATTGGATAGAATATACATACTTGGTGTTTATTGTAAAAATATTTTACCATGGTTAGACGGTATAATTTCATTAGTCTTCTTTTGTAATTATTATCATTTTACTCTTATAAATCACGAATACATAATGTTTTATGTAATTTTGTTATTCTATAAAAACAACGAGTGTTGAATGGAACCCGTCAAGGTTATTGACTTATGAAGTATATGAGTATATATATACATATCAAACTAGACATGACAACACCGCCATTCTGCTCGTGATATCCACCTAACATTAGTCTGAAAACATTCTCTCAACGAGTTGTAGAATACTTGAAATTAAAATTGGATAATCTAAGAGTTGTGATTCAGATCAAAGTTATTCGATGGTTCATCCGAAAAATCAAACGGATATAACTCAGACGAGATCAAGAATTAGTATGTTTTGTTGTGTGATTTTCATAAACCAGAAGAAGAATTCGAGAGAGTGTGACCAAAATGATGATCCCGAATCAGGGAGAGACGGGAAAAACTACCATTTGACAGTTTTATTTTGAATTTAATTAACCAGTAAAAATCCGCATTTTCCACTCGAATTTCACATGTGAAATTCTAGAAAAATCGATTCGAAATGCATTTTTTGATAAAACAATTTTTACCAAAATAAAATATTTTCAAGGTTACCGCCCCTTGGACCATGCTACCAGGGGCGAAGCCCCTAAGCAGGTTTTTAATATCAAAGATCATAATAAACTCAACACAAGCGTACACTCCGTCCGCACTTCCCTAACTTGTTTGATAGATATTTTGATCACATTAGTTATTAGTCAATTCAATTATATTAAAATATCTAACACGAACCTCTCCCTTTTCATGCAGGCGTGACCGAACAAAGGTCAGGCAAAGCCATACAGCAAGTATCATGGCAAAAGTACCTCCAACTCTAGTGAAAAGCATGGTTCTTGCCTAAAATCAAACTTAAAAGGTGACGACACAACATATAACCTGAAAGGAGGAGATGACTATGATTTTGAAATTTCAAAATTAATCAGTGTAGTAAACACTATTATCAAACTATACCACTAAAAACATAAAACCAACTTTAGATATTAATTCTTATTATTGAAATTAAGTTCTAAAAATTAAGCATACTGATTGAGCTTTTATGGAAAGTTCTATAACTTATTTAAGGTATATTGCTCTCCCCCATGCCCCTAATCAAGTTAATAAATCTTTAGTAAGAGAGCTTAGTAGTGTTTCACAACAAAGTAAGTTATTAAGGTTTTTAAATAAACTAACTTGAACACCCGTTAATAACCGTTTGACTTACAAATTAAATATAATCCAACGAGCTAGAAACAACACAAAGAAAACAGTAACACAAGTCAAAGTGTACTAAATAAATAATTACATAATACAAGAGCACTAAATTTAACAACAAATCTTTTACTTATAAGCAACACCTAGCCTTGTACTCGTAAGCATTTGAAGTCACAAAATTTTAATAAAAGCAATTATCAATGTCACTAGACTACAAAGTCATGGTTACAAGAATATTCTTTTGTAAATTCACTTCACTATCATAGTATTCAATAATAAGAATAATATCAATAGTAGTAGTAATACTAGTAATAACAATAACGTAGAACTTTTATCAAGCAAATGTTGGGGAATTCTCGAAAATTACTGGATAAATCTGAAGTCATGTGATCACTTTCAGATCAAACAATTGGACTGTCTACCAACATTTGATTTGATAAAATCAGATTGATTCTAGATTTTCGTATGGATTTTTGATTGAACAAATTTTTTTAAGAAGATCAAGAAATCGAATTTCTTTTTAGGGGATCAAGAAAACCGAATACGCAGGAGCGTATTTTTAGTTTTCAAGAAAACTGCTTCATGGGGTAAATTGGGTAAATTACACCTTTAGTCCCTCAAGTTTCACGAATGCATATTGGCTCGACCCCAGCCAGGGGCTCTGCCCCTTGGACCCCGCCAGGGGCTGCCGCCCCTTGGACCCCGCCAGGGGCTGCCGCCCCTTGGACCCCGCTTCTCTCGGGGGCGCTGCCCCCGAACCCCCGCCAAGGGGGCGCTGCCCCCTTGGATCCCCCGTTAGGCCCGATGACATTCAAACAAGCGTACACTTTTATTTGAATGACATATACAATCTCTAATTACACTAAAATATTCAACAGCAAATGTTGTTAAGAAGATTATATGTAGGTTTTAAAGGAGGATAAGTTGAATAAAGGTTCACATTGGTAATCATGAATCAAGGTGATGAATTCTTTCTAGTTTTGAAACTAAATGTCACTAGAGTCGCATTGATAGATTTTGTGCTAGCTGGTTGGCGAAGTCTTCGAGTGTTGTTAGGGGCTGTTTGTTTTGGTGCTGACCCGGCTGACTGGGCTGACCCGCTGACTCGGTCAGCGGTCAGCCCGTTTGATTTCGGCTTCGAGCCCGGCTGACCGGGTCTCAGTGCTGACCCGGACCTTGAAAAAAAAATTGCTGACCGGCTGACCCACCGACGGCCACCCCTCCCACCGCCCCACCGGCGCGACCACCGACAGGTAGCCGCAGCACCACCGCACACTGCCCCACCGGCGCGACCACCGACGGCCACCCCTCGGCAGCCTGTCGCG
>BJCO01465770.1:0-10718 GCA_018326465.1 Flaveria floridana
CGTTTGAACCCGCTACACGACGATTTCCAAGCCCGAACCCACTCGAACCAAGCTTTTTCTCTCTTTTCTCCCTTTCCTCTCTTCTCCTCTCTTTTGTTGCTGAAATGTGGGTGTGGGGAGAGGGTAAGGGCTGCCCTCTCCCTTTAAATATCCCCATTCACCCAACTTTCTTGCGTTGGTGAGTTTGGTCCCCCGACTTTGGACTTTATTTCTTTTTCTTCCTTCATCGGCTTCAGAGAAAATATCCGGATGTTACATAGTTCCACTGGCGAGCACTAGATAAAAACACATCAAGTGTTTTAAATGTCACAAGTTTGGTATGCTAATAATAGAGTAGTAATCACATTTCGAAGGAAGTCATTATGGAATTAGATGAAAGAATGTTAGGGCATGTGCGTTTCGGTGATGGATCTAAAGTGAATATCAAAGGGAAAAGCATAATGTTTTTTGAGTGTAAGAATGGTGATCAGGTAATGATCCCAGAGGTGTACTACATTCCAGCACTCATTGGTAATATTCAAAGTCTCAATCTGATACGATGATGGAAGAAAGCTACAATGTGAGGATGTACTGATACTACCTCATGATGCATGATGATAGAGGGTAGCTAGTTTTAAAGGTGAAGTTATACAAGATTTCTTTGCAACCGACACTAGGAATAAGCATTTGGTACTAAGTACCACTACTGATATCTATGCTGTACTAGTATCGACCGAACAAAAATTTTACCGATATCGGTACTCAATCTTCCCTAATTTTGTTATCGGTATTACACGGTAGCGGTACTGGTAAATACCGAGAAGTACCAATTCGGCACCAAGTACCAAAAAATAGTTTTTTTCCTTATACCATCTTGTTAATTTTTTGGTAACTTTTTAATGTTTTGTATTTTAAATTTTAAAATTATGAGTGTTGTTTATATAAATTTGAATTTATTTTTAGGTTTTTGTCATTATAAATTATTAAACTTGTATGCAAGATTTACGTAAGAATTTAGTTTTTAGCCAACTAAAAAAAGAAAAACCAGATTAGTAATGTATTGAAAAACCAGCACTAATACTGGTACCACACTAATAGATTCGGTACAGTATTTGGTATACATATTTTTGAAATTTTGGTATTAGTATTTTTGGTACCAGTACCAGTTTTTTAGTATATAGTCTTGACGAAGATGCATGGCTTTGGCATGAAAGGATGGGCCACATGAGTTTTAGGGCTTTAGAAGTAATGGTGTAAAAGGGCTTGGTAAATGTAGCAAAGATGATAATTCACCTGTTTTAAATTTATGAAGTATGTTTGGTTGTAAAACAATCCCGATATCCATTCCTAAATGAGACAAAATGATGGGCAAGCAAGCCATTGGAACTTTTTCATGTTGATCAATCTGATTTCGCCACAAACATTGGGAGCTAACCGGTATTTCATGTTAAGTGTTGACTTCTGCCATTCTATGTGGGTGTATGTTATAAAATCAAAAGATGAAGATTTAATTGTGTTTAAGCACTTCAAAGCATAGGTGGAAACCCAAAGCACTCAAAAAGTGATGATGCTGAGAACAGACCAGGGTGGTGAATTTAACTCGAAACAATTTGATTTTATTAATAGGAGGGCATATATACAAAGAGTTGACTACGTCATTATCGTCATAACAAAATGGTGTTATGGAGCGTTGTAATCAAAATATAATAGAAGTAACGAGATTGTTATCGAAGACAATAAAAGTGCCATAGACATTATAGTGAGAATTAGTGTGACATGCGATGTATATTCTTAATTGAGTCACTATAAGGTGGTTGAAACCACGACCCCATATAAGGGATGGAAAGGAAGGAAACCACTTTATTACTTGAATGTCTTTGGTTGTGTTGCTCATGTGAAGAAATTACAAAATGAAACTACAAAATGGAATAAGAGAAGTATAGCCATGGCGTATTTAGTGATTATAGATGGCAGTAATGCTTAATGACTCTTTGATCCTAAGTAGAAGAGAATTAATGTGGCCTATGATGTTGTATTAAATATAAAGAGAACTTGGGTCTAAATTGTAGCCCAAGATGAGAAGCCTAATTTGCACTTGTCGATTCAAATGCACAAGTTAGTAATGCATGGGAATCAACTGATAACTTTTATTTGATTGATGTACCTAACTTCTAATTTCAAGATAATGCAACCTATTTGATCTTTGCTTCTCCATAAGTTTATAAAATCCAAGAGTTTTCTTCTAGTTTAGCTAGTGTTTTCAATCAAGCATCAATAAGTGATTTTGTGCCTAGTTCAACATTCGATCATATGCTACCTCAGGGATTTCATTTGCTGAATGAACTATATGATGGAATAAGCCAATGGTAGATGATAATGGTCAGTTGCTACTCATGGGTAATGAACCAACGACCAGTAAGGAAAGCTGGTGTTAATGAAAATTGGAGAGGTATGATGAAGGCAGAGTTGGATTCACTGAAAAAAACATGACTTGGACTTTAGTTGAATTTCCGACCAATCATAAGGCAATTGGACTATACTGGGTCTTCAAATTGAAAAAGGATGCACGTGCATGGTAAGTTCATGAAACATAAAGCTCGTTTGGTAACCTATGGGTGTGTACAACCAAAGGGTGTGGATTTTGAAAAGGTATTTATGCCGTTGGCATGGTTGGAAACGAAATGATTACTCTTGGTAATGGAAGCAAAGAAGCTAGGGTTGGCTTGTTCATCACCATGATGTTAAATCAGGCTTCTTGAACAGTTATCTTAAAGAAGAAGTATATGTGTTCTAGCCGGACATATATGTGATTGAAGGAAAAGTACACATGGTCTACTGGTTGAGCAAGGCATTGCACGACCTGAGACACGCACCTAGGGCCTAGAATGTGAAGGTTGACCTAGTTCTTAGCGATATTAGGTTCTACAAATCAAATTTAATACTCATTATGGGTATCTATGTTGATGATCTTATCATGACAAGACAAGTGAAAAGGAATGATGGTAGTGTTTGAAATGAGTGAACTGGGCAATCAATGTTAATACCGTGGAATAGTGGTTGAACAAGAAAAGGGTTGTGTTGTCATAAAGCAGTTTTAATATATGCTAAAAAGATACTTCAATCAGGTATGTGGAATTGTAACTCATCTAAACTACCAATGGAGCAAAAAGTAAACTTGACAAAGGATGAATACAGTGCATTGGTCAATGCTACTATAAATCAGCGACTCATAGGGTCTTCAATACCTAATTCATACTATACCCGATCTTAGTTACTCTGTAGGGGTTGTGAGCAAGTATATGGAGAAACCAAAGTTGAGTCGCTTCAAGGATGTTAACTAATGCTTAGATACATTAAAGATACACTAAAGTTTGGGTTAAAATATGAATGGAGAGGAAGTGGGAAGCTTGTAGGCAAAGTGACAATAGCCTTGTGTTAGATTTTTGATGATAGAAGGGGAACTATACTAGGTTGATGTTCTACTCCTTTAGCATGCTAGTTACAAGACCTACCCAAAAAATAGCATATAGTAACCCTCTCCTCATACGTTGTTGATTATATGGCCACTACATCAGTGGCGTGTCAAGCATTATGGCTACGAGGGCTAATCAATGAGTTTGACGGGTATATGTGTTCGAAGCGATGCTGCTTGTGGATAATGAGTCTGCCATAGCTCGTATGAAGAATGCAATATACCGTGGAAAAAGTAAGCATATAAATACCACTTCATACAGGAGTGTGTAGAGCTAGCGGGATCTAAATCTAGTGGAACATGTAAGTGGTGAGCACCAAAAATATAAACATTTTGATGAAAGTGCTGCATGGGATTAAGTTTAGCGAAATTAGGGCTTGTTGGGAATTAGAGATATTGGAAACACAAGTCAATATTAAGGGGGCGGGGGTGTCTATTTAATGTGTAAATTGCTCTAAAGTCAATCGGGATTTAAACAAGTAGTTGTGATATGCATGGAGCATTGGAAGCCAATGTCCTTGTTTGTTTTGTTTGTTTCTGCTGAATAAGGTAAAACATTAGTTTGAATGGAGTAGAACTAGCAGATTTCATTTTGTATCGTATATGTTTTTCTCTTTGAAGATATACAACAAAAAATCGCCCTAATAATCTTGAGTTATTTTCTATATAATTCTTTAATATGTGCATACATTACTTAAGATGTGCTGTAAACATTCTAAATAAGAAAATATTAAAAACTTAGAACTAACTGGTAATAGCTTAACAAATTTAGCATGTGTATCACGAAAGTCGGTGGCTTCTAGGAGCAAGGCCAAGGAGGTGGCCTTGACTAGTGTTGGAGCTGGCTATTTGATGTGTGTGAAGGACTGCATAGTTTACGGCTCTTGTAAATATATAGCCTTGGTTAGTATGACTACTTTTCGAATTAATGTGTACCTCATATTTAGTTTTAAATCTATGCTAGGTATAAGGTGAATCCCAAATTGTGACGGTGCCAGTTACTCTCACTAGGAATTGTTACCCTTGTATCATCTCATCTTTCCATAGAATTTTGGTATTATGGAAGGTGATATTTATATGCAATTCGGTCTTCCTCTTGTCTAAGGTTATTGTCTTAGCCAAGTGAGTTCGAAAAAGTGATACTTTCATTAATTGACTATTAGTGATTCTAGTGTCATCTAGGTTATTTTAGTATAATTAGATGCTTAATTGCAAATGTGAAATTATAATAATAATAATTTATATGAGGTAGCTAGAAGGTGTGGTGTACACTCTCATTCAACAATGTTTTAATTTTAGAAAGTAATGAACTTTAATAGTTAGAACGGGCGAAGTCTCCTAGACTAAAGGGAGTTGCAAAGGGCAAAGCCTCTAGTACGCGTGAATTTTTTTATTTTCACAATGGTCGGTGGTAATTTATGAGCGGAAAAATGATTATCAACAATGATAGGCAAGTCTTTGTTGGCACTATGTTACTACTAATCAAGTTCGTGTTGATGTAACCATCATTTGTAACAATTATAACCACCGGTTGTTATACATTTTCACTAAGAGTTGTAATGGTTTCATTGTAACTATTCAACTCATGTTTAAATGATTCAATTGGCCGTATTTGTACAATCTACATATATAAATGATTTTCTAACAGAAAATTCATGCATACTCGTAAATTAAAAATAACTTTATGTCTTATCCGAAATAACTTTATATATGTCATATCCGATTAAAGATTTAGTATATTGGTGAGTCCATAAAATACTTTAAAATAAAAATGATAGCATACATCTTTCAAAAACCTAGGTAGGTAAATTACGAAATCCAAAGATACAGCGTGGATAAAATAAGTTGATCAGGTGAATTCATGGTTTCTGAAGTACTTTTCATGTGTCAAGAAAGTTAAAATGCTGCATCATAGCTTTTGACTTTTTGCATATTTTTTTTTTCACAGAACTTATAATCTACAATAAGGATGCAGAAAGAATAGTAACTACAGAGTTTTTAGATAACCTTAGTAACAACCTGATTAAATCGGATCCAAGAAATAACACAATTCTTCACCTGGTATCCAAGATTGGGAATGTGGCTTGTATAGAATATATTTTGGAAAAAGATCCTTCTCAACTAAATTCCCGCAATTCCAATATGGAGACCCCAGCTTATGTTGTTGCAAGGGAGGGACGTGCAGATACTCTTCAACTTATGATTAATATATTAAAAGCGAAGAACGAAGATATTAGTTCGATTCTCACAAAGAGCATGGACGAACACAATGCGTTGCACATTGCCATACAAAATCATCATGTTGAAGTGGTCTTCTTGTTGATGGAAGAAGCTCCTCAACTTGCAAACCGTATAAATAAGTCCAATGAAAGCCCACTTTACCTTGCTGCAGAAAGAGGGTATTTTGGAGTTGTGGAACAAATGTTGAACAAGTGCAATGAAATATCTTTTGAGGGACCGAATGGGAAAACAGCAATACACGCAGCTGCCATTTCAAACTCACTAGGTATGGTTCAACTCTTGAAATTTATTTGAATTATCATATCTTGCTGTTAAAAAAATTGTAAAAATGTAAGAAATAATCTCAAATATCAATCGACTAAATCAATGGTTGGGATTAAATTGTAGGGAAGATGTTTGTTAGAAGATTATTTATGCATAGCCAATTTTTTATTTTTATTTTTTTGAATTTATTTAAGTTCTTCCATATTTTAAACATTCATAACTTTACATATAACATTTTTCTAAAAAAAAATTACACCATAAAATTGAGCGGCTTTTATCTTTAAAATGAGTATAATACTGTTATATAATTAAGATAATAAACTTTTTAAAAATTTTAAGCTTATATGATTTATGCTCATTATTGTCTTTTTTTTGTTAACTATTGTGTTTTTAATACTATTGTATTTATTTAAATGATTAATTCTAAAAATAATATAATAGTGCAATAACATTGTTGTGTGTCTCTAATATATAAAACACAATATAAAATTAACAAGTAATAAACTAATACATTAAAAAGAATAAAAAATAACAAAATATCTCATTGTGTTTTTTGATCGCAATTATGTTATCTTAACGCTAAGAGTATTTGAAAATAAATTGACGAAATAACATAATCATGTACTTCTAACTGTAAAATATAATTATAAATAATAACAAGTTTATATAATCTATAGAAAACAATGACAAAAACAATATATTGTATTATCTTCAACATTATGAGTTATGAGAAATACATTGGTAAAAATACATTATTGCGTATTTCTAATTTTAAAACACATTAATAAATAACAAGTTTATATAATTAAAAAACAATTACAAAAATAACACAAAATAAGCTAAAATGTAAAACATAATAATGAATACATATAACAAATGATGCAGATATTTATATAATAATGATTTAATATTTGACACAAAAACATATAAGACATAATGAGCTGACGTATTTGATATAATTAACAAAATATCATTCTCTTTAAAACACTAAAATGACATATGTTAAACTCATATTTTTTTCTTAGCATTTTTAAATTAAATACTATGTTTACTATAACTCTGCCCCAATATTAATGTAGTGAATTAAATAATCTCATATTATAAAATATTAAATATAACGTGCTTTGAATATTATTTAAATTTACAAAAGGTTATTATTGATAATAAAATAAAAACTATTGTAGAAAACACTTGTATATTATGTTTATAAGGTTGTATTAATGTCTCAAGTTTTAAATAAAATACCAATTGTAACCGAGAAGATGTATTACATACAATATGGATATAGTTATGGATAATGATGCCAGGGTAAGGTATCAGTGTAAACTTTGATGTAAAAGTTCACAACATAGAAAATGAGGTGCGAAGTATGTTCCAATATACTACTCACAAGAAACAAAGAACCATAAGACAACAATGATTATTTAGCAAATCCTCGTCGATAGGTCTTGCATAACCGTTAGTCCAAAGCTGGCTGTGGATCCTACGGAGATCGAAATAAGCTCAAACATGTTGTCCGACAAATCTATAGTATATAAATCAAAAAATTTCCCGTTTAAACTATATATTATTTTAATCCAGTTTTTTTATTAAAAAAACTAAATTAAATGAAGAAAGAGGTTTAAATACAAAGTGTATTTTTGATACAAACTGTACTTTTGCTAAAAAGTGTGAGAAGACACAATGAGTCAAAAAAATCACAACAAAAAATTATATTGCACAATCTAAATCGAATTTTAAAAAAGTAATTCTAACCTTTTGTTCTCCTAGCCGTCCTCACTAAGAAAATAAAATAAACAAAAAAATAAAAATTAAAAAATTAATGTTTTTTTGTTGTGTTATTTATGAAGACACAATGACCTCATTGTATCATTATGAAAGACACAATAACGTCATTGTGTAATTATGAAAGACACAATGACGTCATTGTGTCATAAAAAGACACATAGGTTTTTTTAAATTTAATTTTAATTTTTTTAAAAGAGGACGGTGAGAGAAACAAAAACTGTGACAACCCTAAAAATTTTCTTATAATATATTTATGTCATGATTAAATAGGATACATTATTATTATGTCAACTGTACGTACGCATGTTTACATGCAAATATATTAGAAAAATTTACGTATGCATGCATATATATTAAACTAATTATGTGTGCATGCATGTACATATTAGAAGTTTACGTATGCATGCAAGTATATAAAGATGGAACATGCATTTTTGTATTTATGACTCCATATGTATATACATATATACATGCACATGCTATAGACTTGTGATTAATTGTATTATATATGTGTACTATAGATACATATGGTTACATGTTTACTAAAGATCTACGTATACATGCATGAATATACATCCATATATACGTAACAATCAAATAGATCAAAACCAAAACAAACATAATTGAATCAAACCCTCAAAACCTAAAGATTAACACTAAACTAAACCACCACAAACCACCTTCAAACCCTCTCAAGCCCTCGGCTAAAACCACCACCCGAAACCACCACCATACCACCCGATTACCATCATCCCATGCCACCTTGCTTTCACACCATCAAACCGCCACCACACCACCCTAACTCGCCACCTCTCACCACCCTAACTTGCCACCACATCACCATAATCATTTCAATAGGAATAGGTGGCACCCTCTCAGCCAAATAGTACCACCAAAACCGCCACAAGCATACCTTCGGGCCATTGAGCACCCGATTAAGGATAAGATTGCAATGATGACATGATGACTCATAAGCCCCCTTTGTTTGACACCTAGCTACACACCATCATTTTAAAAATGGATGTGGCATTCCCTTGGAAGTCCTCGGCCAAACCCCATACACCAAGCATCACCACAAGTTGCCACCTAGCTTCACTTTGACACCAAGCCAAGCTAGAGATTCCACCTAAGCACCTATATTACTAGACCTAATGATCACCTCCCTAACCTATCTACCTCTCGGCTAACACTTCCATGGCACCATCCCTTGGATTCTCTAAACTCTCGGGTCTCTTTAGTCATCACCACCTTTGTTCCTATATATATATATATATATATATATATCATGCATAAACACCACCTAGCCGCGGTCACTACTACACCACATACAACCAACAACAACTAACACACTACAACCATCACCCGTAGCACAACCATCAACAAACACCACCTTTGCTCCCTACCTATCGGTTCCTACACAAGAACAAACAACCACACCACCCTCGCACACCATCACCAACACCATCATCAAAGCCGAAGCCAAACACCACCTAAACACCACCTTTGCAGACTATCATCACTAACTACGATCCACACCACTTTCATAGCCTTTCTTCTCGGTTTCAAGGTAGCCAACACCACTCAAAAAGGTGTAGTTTATTAGTTTTTATATTTTTGTTACATATGTGTCATAAAACACATATATAATTAGTTTTGGTATTCAAACACCAAAACCAACCTTGGAAGTATTTTTTAGTTCCTTAATCACAAATAATAAGTTACAAAAATTTAGAAAACTTGTGATAAAAGAAATATTTTGATTTGCAAAGATTAAATCTTGAAATTATCAAGAAAAATCTAGTAAAATTATCAAACAAATAAGATTGTGGGAATAAATATTGAAAAATATTTATTTATATACTGAAATATTATTCTGGGAATTTTGGCAAAATTATGATAATTGAAACAATTTATACAAATTATTTTAAATAATGAAAATAGAGAAAATATCAAAAATATAAATAAATTCAAGAAAATTCTGATAAATTCACAGAATGATCCGTTTAAAGTATAAAAGTCTCTGAAATTATTTCAGAATTTATTTCCATATTATAATTAAGATATGAATTTTTATGTATTTTGCAGTAGGAAAAAATCAGAATAAATAACTAATGTACATAATAAATTCTGAAAACATTATGGATGTAATAATAAATATGGATCTACAGAATATATAAATTTCATAATTTGTGGAGTTATATAACTATTTTTTCTAAATATTAAGATTATTGTAAAATTTACAGAATTTGTTATGCTACGAATTAGACCTTGATATATTTAATTGATGTTCTACTCTATATATGAAACTGTTTGTAAAATATTGAGAATTTATGAGCTATAGAAGCTATTTTTGATTAATTTTGGGAATATTATAAAAATTGCAGAAAACATTCAGTTGGGAGTTAGATATTATAAAATTTACAGAATGTTACTAACTGTAGAGATAATATCCTGTAAAGTTTTGGTGATTTTTGGATAACCATAGATAATTTTGGTGATTTATGGAGATTTTGAACTAATTTTTAAGTAATTATGTATAATAAACTATTTGTTGGAAATTTTGTGATAACATATTGGATTACCTTACAGCTGAACTTCCAAAGGATATTTAAATCTAAGGTTCTAAAAATTTTAAAAAAAATTATGTCTGATATTGTAAATTATTTTATAGGTTCAAGTTTGGAGACATGGTGAGTTTCATAGCCCCATTTTGACCATTTGGTATTCACAAAGTTTTTGGGGGAAAAAGCATACTGATTTGGGTTGATGTACTATTTTTGAAAATATTTTGATACTTACTGTCATTTGTGATACAACCATTAGTTCGAATGAGGAACCGTCCGATAATATTAGTAGCGCTACTTAGGAGAATATTTGCACCAACAGGATGAGTGGTGCTGCTATTTTCCTGCACCTAACCGAATGAGGGTTGAGATGTAATATTATCTGATTTTGTGAATTATTTCGTGACAGT
>BJCO01465772.1:0-13576 GCA_018326465.1 Flaveria floridana
TATCCTGTAATCTGATTTTAATATTATTATCACTATTAGACAATCATGAGTTATGAACAATCAATCATTCACTCGTCCGCTCCGATGATTCCGCCGTCGGTCGGGGTGTGACATGGATGGTGGATGGTGGATGGTGAAGATGGTGAATGGTGAAGATGATGATGATGTGGATTAAGTGGGTTTAGTTTTATTTTATTGTTTTAATATTCATATGGATTGAAATGACTAAATTGCCCTCATGTGACTTGCACATGACCTGATTTAACAAACAAAATTAACGTCCGTTAGAGTAAAGGACGAAACGTGCAAGTTTTTTTAAACGTAAAGGATGTTTACTGTAATTTCTTTAGTTTAAGGACGAAACCTGAAATTTGTTATATATCTAAAGGACGAAAAATGTAATTTACTCTAACTTCTATTATGCATAAAAGTTAAAACAATATAAATATACTGCTTTTAGGTTTTCTCAACAAGAGAAATGCTTACAAACATGAAGAACACTTTGGTGAAGACCACCATAAGGCTACAATTGTCCATAGAAGATTTTTAGTGGTTAAATTTCTTAAAACCATCATGTGAATAATCTATAGAGTTTTCCCTATAATTATGCTTTTCCCTATAATTATGCTTTGATATGACTAAAAGCAGAGATGAAAAAAATTTACATATTTAAGACTGGATTTTGTTTAAATAAAAAATCTCAACCACAGACATCACTTAATCATCACTAAAACTTTTAATGATTATATGTGCAATATAAAATATATGTTGATGGGATATTTTGAAAAAATAAGTGGTCATATTTAGTTTTTATTATGTTATAAAACTTTTTCATGTGGCACTACAAATAGAAGATTTAAGCGATACAATTTTTCATTAACCACAATTCTAAAACTTTCCGCTACAGAAATGTAGTAAAATAAAATTTATGTTGGAGTTAATGTTTTATAATTTATATAATAATTTAGTTTTATGTTGAAGATTTAAGTGGTCATATTTAGTTTTAATGTTTTGAAGATATTTATGTTGAAGATTTAAGGCTAGATATGGTTGTCATGAATTCACCGTGTATGTTTATAGAAAGGGTAAGTTTAGACGGGTCGTAGGAAAATAAATAAAAAAACATTGTTACACATTTTAATTTAGTTTTATTACTTTTTGACTTTAATTATACATTTGGATTGGGAGATACCTTCTTACAAAAGTTTTTTAAACATTTTACATATCTAGAGAACAAAGTAATTTTTTTATCATGTGTAAATAATTAAACATACAATGACTCTTTTTTTTAAAAAAAAATTTCTACTAAAAACCAAAAATAGAAACAGATGCAAAAGCACGAGGTTTGAGGTGGAGATCATAAAAAGTCGGTGAAACCGTGAAGGGGTGGAGGGGCGCAAGGCAAATGTCTTAAATGCCCCCGTGTTAAGATTTTGTTTTGCTCTAGAAACAACTGTGGTCACCATCTATTTTTTATATATTGTTGTTTAAACATATATACTATACAAAATATGTTGCTACCATAGCGTTGGTGGTGGTATCAGAGGTAAAACTTCTTAAAACATATAAATTTAAAGGTTTTAAATTTAACTCTCACAAAATAAAGTAAAGATATTCACATTAAAAAATATAAAATATATTGTTGTATAATGCGCTCACTTAATAAAGGATTGATTCTAATTTATAAGTAGTGAACTAAAGAATTGAATACCATGCTTGTATAATGTAAAGATAAGTAAAAGTAATGGTAGATAAAGAGCTATACAACCCTATAACGTCTTATGAATCATATTTATTTTTGTAAACAAAAATGTTTATATAACTCATCTGATAATGTATCAAACGTTATTTGGTTTTGATAACGGTAAACAAATATAATCAACTGCTACAAACTAATTATTGTAATGGATAAACTAAACCGTAAATAAACAAAAAACAAATGTATTTATTTGATTACTTTTTTTTCGAATGATTAGTTGAATCATTGACGAGCCATTGACATATTTAATCATTTTTATTACTCGAGTACGAAACCCCGTGACACTAGACTGAAACTTCGCCGAAAAAAAAAACTTGTACATCAGTCTATCCCCATCGATCACGAACATGAGACCACAACCAGAAGAAACCTACCTTATTTAAGAAAATCCCAACAACTTTTTTTTCTCACATGTAAGATTTGAATTCAAAACATTATTTTATTATAACGTATTTAAGTATCTCATATCAATCACCTAAGCTAAGGTATTAATTTGATCAAATGTGAATCAGTAAACTATTAAACTATATGTAACATTTAGTCATTTACTATGAAAATGATGGGGTGAAATATATTGGACGGTAGTAAACGGCACAATTTTAAGTAGGGACAAACTAACGGAGTTGTAACAACGGTAACTTACACCACATCACATCACGACCCGATGAATACAAACCCGACCCGAATAGTCAAACATCCACCACAGAAGTCAAACAAAAACCTGTGCTCATCGGTACCCAAACCCCCACCCATCCTTTCATACCCGACACGTGTCCCACTCCCATTGGCCCATTCCCTAAAGAATCCAATGACCTACTTTTTCTCTCTATAAAGCCAAACGACGCCGCTTCCACTTTCCCCTCATCCCTTGCTTCTCTCTCCCGCAACCTTCGAAATGGCGCCAAAAGCTGTAACTTCTCCGGCAGCTTTTCCGGCGGCTCCGGCAGCTTTTCCGGCGGTCTTGACTCTTTTACTCCTTTTGTTGACCTCCTCCTCCGCCGCGCTTGACTACTCCGATGCTCTCAGGAAGTGCATTCTCTTCTTTGAAGGTCAGCGTTCCGGCGAACTTCCGCCGGATCAGCGTGTGAAGTGGCGGAGCCACTCCGCCTTGCACGACGGAGCTTCCGCCGGGGTAACTGTTTCTGTTGTATATTGTGTTCTCTAGTTTTTAACTATACTTGAATGTAGGTTTATTACTTATGTTTGATATTTCACACAATCGCTAAACGATAAGCTTCGTATAGCTTGAAATGACGAAATGAGATTTCATATGCTAAATGTGTTTGTTCTGTTTACTTTCTCCTTTTATTGTTGTGCGTTTGATTTATTGTGGGATTTACAGCTTCGTATCGTCGTGATTTTAGCTATTTAGTGAAATGCTGGTTTGTTTTTGATGTTTCACACATTCGCTATATTGTAAGCTTTGTATAGGTGAAAATCGCGATTTCGTATGCTAAATGTGTTTGTTCTGATCACTATTTTCCTTTTACTGTTGGTCGTTTGATTTATTGTGAGATTTACAGCTTCGTATCGTCATGATTTTAGCTATTTAGTGAAATGCTTGTTTATTTTTGATGTTTTACGTATTTGCTAAATGATAAGCTTCACCTAGGTCGAAACATGCATTTGTTCTGTTCACTTTCCTCTTTTACTGTTGTGCGTTTGATTGATTGAGAAATGTACAGCTTCATATCATCATGATTTTAGCTATTTTGTGAAATGCTTGCTTATTTTTGACGTTTCGCACATTCGCTAAACGATAAGCTTCGTATAGGTCGAAATCGCGAATTCATATGCTAAATGCATATATTCTGTTGTGCGTTTGATTGACTGTGAAATTTACAGCTTCGTATAATCATGTTTATTTTTGATAATTCACACATTCGCTATATGATAAGCTTCGTATAGGTCAAAATCGCGGTTTCTTATTGTGAATGTGTATTTCTGTTGTGCGTTCGATTGATTGTGAAATCCACAGGTCGATTTGAGGGGAGGATACTACGACGCCGGCGACAACATCAAGTTCGGTTTTCCGATGGCGTTTACGACGACAATGCTCGCCTGGAGTGTGATAGATTTCGGGAAAACAATGGGATCCGAGCTCGGAAATGCGCTTAAGGCAGTGAAATGGGGAACTGATTACTTACTGAAAGCAACGGCAACAGACGGCGTCGTTTATGTTCAAGTCGGAGACGCTATTTCGGACCACAACTGTTGGGAGAGGCCGGAGGATATGGATACGTTGCGTACGGCGTATAAGGTTGATCGGAACCACCCTGGATCTGACGTCGCAGGGGAGACTGCTGCTGCATTGGCAGCTGCATCGATTGTGTTTAGGTCACGCGACCCCACTTACTCTCGCATTCTTCTTAGCCGTGCTGTTAAGGTACGGTCTATCTTTCTCATTTTTGTTATAGCATATAAATAATATTCGTATGCTTATGACTTATCATAGGTGTCAATTGCTGGTTGGATTGTTGGCATGTTTTGAACAGGGTAAATCATGTGCATAGCATATTGAATACTTATATTAACAGGATAGCTACATTTTTTTTAAATATTTTTGAACTTGATTTGTGCATTATCATTTTATTGAATCAAACCATATCAAACATTTTTTACACAAAACTTAGCGCATTTGAGTAAAGCTTAGCTGCTTTTACACAAACCTAGTGGCTTTAACGCAAAACTAGTCGTTTCTGAGTAAAGCATAGTTGCTTTTTTGGCAAAACTTAGCCGCTTTTGCTTGAAATTTAGCAACTTTTGTGCAAAACTTAGTTGCTTTTTTATTTATTTTTTTCAAAACTCTTGTTTTTTCATAAAGATTAGTTGTTTTTTCGTAAAACATAGCTACTTTTGTGCTCGTTATACCGACAACCAATGATACATTAACGCATGTGGGATAGAACTTACTCACTCAGCCATTTTTGTGCTGATTAGACATTGGCTTGGTTAAATACGAGGTTTTTAATTCATACACCATTGATTAAGCATATAAGACCACTTACTGCAAACTGTATTTTACAAAGCTAAGTGGTGTATGTAATCTAGGACTCTTGATTTAAACCAATGTAAACACATTGACTCTTGTGGTGTACAATCTAGCCACTTTTATGCTGATTAGACATTGAACCAGTTAGATTTACAACCAATGTAAACACATTGGCAATGTAGTAATTGACCGTAAAATTAGTCACTTTTACACCGATTAAATTGACAATAAATAACACAATGACACGTGTCATAGTTGGAGAAAAGGTGCTAACCCTTGTGTAATAATGGCTATTTTGATACACATAATGCATTTGATTAGATATAATCACATGTAAAAGTAAAATCAATTAATTTTTGCTATACAGGTAATGCAGTTGATCATATTAACATAATTAAGTTTAATATGCTCAATTGTCTATATAGTTGGTTTATAAAACCCTCAATTCTTCTTACTGATTTGCCTGAATCTGCATGCATCATTGGAGACAAATGAATTGCTTCGAATGCAACAAAGCCATGTTCTTTTGTGCACATATGAATGAACTTCATTTACTGTTCTACAATTCTACCATATCAAATGCTTCTTGGTCAATGTGTTCATATTTCAATTATTAATAATTTCATACCAGTAGTAAGTACACTTTTTATGACTATTATTTATAGCAATTGGGACCCAACACAAAGATGGACATTTTTCCTATCAACTTTAACGCTTCCCAAAGCAGTTTTACTCACCCTCCATTTACTTTCATCTTCCTTAGGTCTTCCGGTTTGCTGACACATACAGAGGTGCATATAGCAATTATTTGCACTCTGCTGTTTGTCCGTTTTACTGTGACAACAATGGTTATCAGGTATCATCATATATAACTGATGTGTCTTTGTTTTTGTAATTATATCTGATTATTGTTATTGTCATTATCGTTATTATGTATTATTTGTATTAATAAGTTGGTTTTATCAGGATGAGTTGCTATGGGCAGCAGCTTGGTTACACAAGGCGTCAAGACGACGACAATACAGAGAGTACATTATACGAAATGAGGTCATCTTAAGGGCAGGGGACACCATTAATGAATTTGGATGGGATAACAAACATGCTGGCATCAATGTTCTCATTTCAAAGGTACAAAAAAATAAACTTTTAGTGTTTAATTTATTTGTACAATGAGAGTACATTTTATATCAGATACACTCATACAATTTTTTCTAATTTTTTAGAAGTTCCATTCAATCATTACAAGTATGATTATTTATCTTGCTATTAGGAAACATGATAAACTTTTATTACTTCTAATTCACGTGTAATCTTATCAAATTCTTGTCTTATAGCATGTGTCTCGATATTCCTCTTCCCATTGTGGAGTGTCTATTCTAATACACCCCATACCCTAATACCTTTTAGGTGTCAGCAAGTCACATGGTTTCTTAATTTCTATAGCGTAAATCATGTTTATTTCTAAAGTGGAAACCACATGTTGGTCCCATTCTCAAGTGGGTCCTGGCCCATTTTCACACAAGAATCGGTCAGATTGTCAATATCAATTATTTTTTCCTTGTTTAACATTTTTTTTGTTTGTTTTTGTACTAAAATGTAAATTGACCATTAAATTAATCAAATAATTAGAATCATCTTGTTGTCTTACATCCACCCTTAAAATGATTAATCAACACCTAAACATTCACATAATCATATCAATTACATTATACTTAAACGCTAGAGACGGGTCATCTATCATTTTAGAACACATTAACATATAATAACTTTCAAAACACTGTAGTAATTCACTACTTTCTGTTTATCACATGTCAAAAAGTACATTGTGACAAATCATGAATACCGGACTCTTGATTTGTATCCTTTACATGGGTTTATTGTAATAAACAGTGTCCTTTCTAAGCAACAAATGGCAGGGAGTATGTTTATTGTGTCTTTTCTCTCAAATAGAATGTGACTAATGCAATAAGGTCTGTACCCCTTAAAGTTTAGGTTGTTGTGGGTCATGTGATGGGACCCACCTATAGTCACTAATTTTCTGCTACAATGCATGTGCATAAAGGCAACGAGGGGGCAAGAAGGTAGTGGTGACACTTCCAACTTCCTTCCAAATTCCCATGCTTTTATGGATGTATGTAGTTAGATTCCATCATAGAGCTTAGATTGATAGTGACCTCACTAGAATGGATAAAGATTTTTAAGATTATTAGGACTCTGCTAATAATTATTTATTATTACAAATATTATACAGGAAGTGTTGATGGGAAAATCACCTGATTTAAAATCATTTCAAAACAATGCTGATGCTTTTATATGTTCATTATGCCCTGGAACAGCTCATCTTCAAGTTCAATACTCACCAGGTTTGTTTCTAGAGAAAATCATGGAACTAGAAGTCTGTTACACCTATATAGTCATGTCATAAGCCCTAAGATACGTGACTGAGAGTCGCGTGTCTACTTTTACCGATGTATCAGCTTTTTTCCCATTAATATTGTTTAAAGTGATACACAACACCATACCAAAGATTCGTGTATATAAGGCTATACACGAGAAGCATGAGTACTTTTTTTATTTTATATTGTTTTTAATCTTAATTATTGATGATTATTATTTATTTATTTTTGAATTTTGATTTGGTGATAAATTAGGTGGATTGATATTTAAAGCTGGAGGAAGTAACATGCAACATGTAACTTCACTATCTTTCCTACTGCTGGCCTATTCTAACTATCTCAGCCATGCCAATCATGTGGTGACATGTGGTGGCAAATCAGCTTCCCCTGCTCTTCTCAAAAACTTGGCCAGACGTCAGGTAAATTAAATCTCTATTATTTTCTTTTATAGCATGATAAATATTTAACCATATAAGTTAATACATTTTTGTTGTTAATTAAATACATAAAATATGAGTTTTGATTAAAAAAAACGTGTCTTGTTTTTCTATGATGTAACAATTGATTGGTTGGGCGAGTCATTACCGTTGGATTCATGAACATGCCTTGGGTTGTAGCCTAATGGGTGGCTATAACTATTACTGGGCCCACTTTTGAATCCGGACCAAGAATAACGGTTATAATGCTGTCTAACCTTTTACACACAAACATTCGCTTTTGCATGGACCACCTTTGGATCCCTTTTTTGAGTCTGGTCCTATCCTAAAAAAATGTTTTTGAGTGGAAGAATTAGAATTTTCTTTGGGGGTCGGGGATGGGGACGGGGACGGGGACGTCTTTTATCTTGACGTCTTAGTTTTCGATTTGGTTCGTGTTGGTCCACATACAAACTGATAATCTATTGTTGCAAAAGATAAACTAAAAGCTATGAGGTTTTTGAGATAATTATAACCACGAAAAGGTAATGCACCGTTTAATAACCGTCAAGAAAGAAAAATTGAAGTGTTTAACCAATTCGATACTATTTTTTTGCTTTTAACCTTTTGTATTTTCATATGTAAGAAGTATAGGTTGATCTTTTCTAAATTCATCAACCTCAGGATCGTCACTCAAAAATCTCTAGAGTTAGTCTAAAACTCGTAATATACGCTACATATAAAAAAGTAAAAACTATGGTAGGAAGACCAACCCAAATTTCATGGTTTGGTCTTAGTTTACTAATTTTGTTACGAACTCCAGCAAGACAAATGTGATACTGGGGCTGGTTCGGTCTGGTTCTGACCCGATGCATAACCTGACCAAAACATGTTATTTTACAAACCGCCCTGTTCCCAGCTGTCTAGTTATATTTTATTCGTATGTGTTGGTTACTAACTTACTATTAATAAAACTTATCTGAGGTTTTTATAACAAATCCAGATTGTTAAATTGATAATGTTATTTACTAAATTTAAGTAACGTCATTTTCTGGTAATTTAATTCTTATTTTTATGCTTTCAACCGTTTTTGTCTTTACTTAAATTTGAAATTTTATTTGTATTAAACATGGGCAAAACACTGAAAAGCGGTCTAGCCTTAATTCGGTTAAGAGCAATTGGGCCCATTAAGGCCCAAATATTTATTTTCACTATTAGACTACTATTGCAATTCTATGGTAGTCTCGTATTAGTCAATTCAGCCCAAATCTTTTGCCTGATTAACAGGTGAACTACATACTTGGGGACAATCCGATGAAAATGTCTTACATGGTAGGATACGGGCCTCGTTACCCGCAAAGGATTCACCACAGGGGGAGTTCGTTACCGTCGGTTAAAGCCCATCCAGCTCACATAGGCTGCAAGGCTGGTTCCCGTTACTTCTTAAGCCCAAACCCGAACCCAAACGTATTAGTTGGAGCCGTGGTTGGTGGGCCCAACACCACCGATGCGTTTCCCGACTCCAGACCCTTCTTTCAAGAATCAGAGCCCACGACGTATATAAACGCACCGTTGGTGGGACTATTGGCCTACTTTGCAGCTCACCCTTGATTTAAAAGTGGTGCAATGAGTAGTGGTGCGCAAAGGTCACCCTATCTTGTTTAATTCCAGTACAAACTATTGAATCTATGATATCCGACATCACGTGTTTTCTATTTTTGGTAAAAGGTAGGATGATCAAGGAAGCATTATTGATGTAAATCTTTACTTGTATTATGTTGCTGAAAGCCTCAAGCATTGAAAATGTAACTTATGTTTAATTTGGTTGGCTGTTTAATCGAATTAACTTTGCTAAATGTGTAAAAGAGTTTTCCTTTTTTTTCAGTTATACCTACTGATAATTACCAAATGTTATGTGTAAAAACTGCTAGTATCTTTAGTTATACTAATTTTACTTAACATTAAGTGATTATTTAAAAAGGTTAGTAACATAAATATAATATATAGTTTTATTATGTATGAAAAGGTACGTATATATGAAACTTTCTAGCTTATCTAAAACGCACGTGTTTATATCAAAGGAATAAAAATCTTGAAAGTCAAAATCAGGTTGAGAGCTCAAATCGGTTCGTTCTTGTTTTGTGAATAAAAGTCAAAACTGCTTTTTGGTTAGATTGGTTTGGTCGTTGGGGTTTGGAATCGGGTTATATAAATAACATACTTTGAATGAGAATGGTATACTAAAACGAATGAATTTTCTAAAAAATATGAGAAGCCATCATCAGGCGTCACATGTAACCAAATGGTTAGAATATCTGCGCCCTAGAAATTTGGCTTGAATTACACATGTGAAAATGCACAATGGTTGTGAAAGCGAAAACGCACAATGGTTTTGGATGCAAAAACACATAATGGTTTTGAACGTGTAAACACACAAAAGATTCTAGATACAAAAATAAATCTGAGCGCATAATTGAAAGACGCAGTTATAGTAATTGAAAACACAATTATACAAGGTGAAAGCACGTAGTTATATGCAGACCTACTTCATCATGCTTAATTTTGTTTATAAATAACTTTCTAGCAAGTAACTAGCGATATCATACTCAAAAAAGATAATATCATTTTCCCGTTTTATGGTATAATTTAAAGAAAAATATTATTATATAAAAAGTTTTTTATGTTTTAAAATGATGTCAAAACTTTATAAAATCAGTAATAGTGCCTTCAATCTTGCTCTCCAGCCCATTTAAATCTTATATATATCTGACATGACACCTCGTCATATTTTACCTCGTCATATATTAGTTTTCTCAACAAACCTTTTTTGAGTAAATTACAAATTGTGTCTTTTATTAATATATAAAATTATATGGTATGTCCTTTAGTTATAATAATTACATACGATATTCTTTTATTAAAAGATTTGCACACATATTGTCATTTACATTAACTATCATCTAAATGTACAGTTAACTCAGTAATGTACCCCAACATATGAGAGTATTTTCATCATTCTTTTTTCACGTCTAATATATTAAAAATTTTATAAAAAGTAAAAAATTTAAATGAAAAAAGAAAATTAAAAGATATCAGCCCGTAAGTCAGTAAAACCAATCACTTTTGGTGTGTGTTCATTTGACAATTCGTAAAAACTTTTAATGACAACAATCTCCAATAACATTACTAAAGTAAAAATTTTAAGTCACAAATCATTTAAAAGGTCGGAAAATCAACAATAAACACCAAAAAAATACACGTAAATAATTTATAAAGTACTTATACCAACAAATAATGAAAAATCATTAAGAAATACAAACTTGGAGATTATCTATGGTTCTTTAAATTGTTTATATAATTGCAAAAGCAAAAAAAATGAACTATGAGTCGCTCGATAATTACATAGCAATATAAGCCAGAAATTCAAAGATCAATGAAATTCAAAAAGTGAAATATGGATTTTAATCTTACCATCGTTGTTTGTTTGAGTTCAAGGGGTTTCAATGGTGTGTGAGATGTTTAGGTGGTGAAGATGAGCGGTATTGAGCTATCAAATAGAGGGGAATGATGGATTTAACGGTATTGAATAAGAGGAACGCGAGTTCACTGACTTACCCGACGGTCCGATATATTTTCATTTTATTTTTCATATAAAATAATTAATTTTTTTATTTGTTTAATATATTAAATGTGAAAAGAAAATGACAAAAATGCACATCATGTGAGAGATACATAACTGAGTTAACTGTACATTTAACTGAAAGTTAGTGTAAAGGACAATAGGTGTGCACATATTTTAAAAAATAAACATTAGATGTAATTATTAAAATTAAAAAACATATCATGTAATTTCGTGTATTAATAAATGACACAATTTGTAATTTACTATTTTTTAAAGCAATCCTATCGTTATTTTTCTTTTTATTATCTAATAAAAAAATTAGTTCACATTCCTTTTATTGTTATATATTTGACAAACAAATTAACCAAACGTTAAAAAAGACCATGAGATTAGTGATGTTGTGGGAGAGAAGGATCAAGGACAAAAGAATAAGAGTAAAACTAATCAAAGTGGTCAGATCAGTTTATTGGAACGACCATCTTATTGGTCACTTGGTTAGAGCAGTTTCGTAAACCTAATAACATCATAAATAAATTAAAAAACTACGCATAAAACTAATTTAATACGTGACTATTTTATTTATTCGTGTTGATTTACACACTTAACAAACTAATAAAAAACTTTAAATAGATTTTCTTTTTTTAGAACGACTCTTAATCTATTTCATTAACTTTCACTTCAACCCTTAACCTTTAGTATAAAAGATAATCACCTTAGTACCTTACCACACTCCAACTAAAGATATATAGTTTGTATTAATAAAATGAATCAACAAATGAGATTTTAAGAAAAGAAAATAAAAAATTTAACATCCGATCTGGCCACCCATTCCGATTCAACGATCCACCCAGTAACTGACCGATTCAAACATAAATGGTTCCACTGTCTAAGTCCAACCAGTGACGGACGTAGGAAATTTTTTCATGGGAGTAAAAATTTTTTTAGGTCGATTGGCTAACGCTAAATAATATATATTTTTTATTTAGTTCGGGCTGGGTCAAGTAAGATCATATTAAAAAAAGACAGCCAAACAAAATTTTGTATAACCAACAAAAGCACATCATGTTATTACAAAAGCTTAATAAAAATATTATCTACCTAAACTTGTTCTCTGTGAGGTTTAGTTTTTGAAATATTTCCATAGCATCTATCGAGACATTCCTAATTATGTCTTTATCCATAAAACAAATAAAAATATCACTTAAATTTTCATTATCCATCTGATTATGCAAATCGGGTTTCACATATTTCATAGTCAAAAAACAGGTTAAGTTTGCAACGGATAATACAAGAGCTAGCTTTAATAAACGATACACCATAGTAAATGAAAAAGAATTCTTTGTTTCAACCATTAATTATATAACACTATATAAACCAACCAAGTTGTTAAAATCATGTATCCGCTCTAACTTATCAAAATAGATTTAGCCGATATTTAAAAGATTGGATCGATATCTAAAAGATTAGGACAGTACTTAAAAATTTTGGTTTCACAAATTGGGTTCCAAAGTTTGGCCACATATATAACAATTCATGAATGATCAAAATCATATACTGGTAGATGCAACAAAACGTAGAACTGAGAAAAACAATTCCTCTACAAATATTGCTTTATTATTCTTAGTTAAAATCATGATTATAAACAATAAGATTAAGACGCGTTATCGCCACGTAGAAGTGTGACACCTACCTATACAATAATATAAAATAATTTATTATATTTATACCAACATGGAATTAAATAAAATATATATAAGATCGAGTCCAAAGAGGTTGCTAGGAAACGATAATTAACAACTTTGACGAGACCATCCAAAATCACCAACTTTGCCTATTTATAAGTGATTTACAACACTACAAACATAACCACTAATCCAAACACATCCAACCGCTCAGTTATCTTTTAATCATGCATACTTGCACCGGACCATCGCAGTATATATACAGCCACCGGCGTGCCAGCTCAGCCCATGAGCGCCCCGAGCGAGTGGTCCACCGGCCTTTGTGACTGTGGCAAAGATTGCTCGAGTTGTAAGTCTTCAGCAAATACTAGCTCTATCATTCTCTGATACTATATGAATTAATATGAACTTGTTACATAAAACGGTATAATTGAAGTTTATATTGTTTTTATAGGTTGTTTGACGTGTTGGTGTCCGTGCATTTCTTTCGGACGAATTGCTGAGGTTGTGGACAAGGGAACTTGTCAAAATGGTAAATCGTGAAACAAGATGAACAAATCCAATATCCAAAACACTCAAAATGTTTCACAAGATCAAACAATAACCAAATCGTTCACAACGGTTTGAAACAATAACAAAGAACAAAGAGATGAATCAGAACCCGATTTAGGATCAGAAGACCTGAATCAGTTACAAGACGATTCAGAAG
>BJCO01465773.1:0-10278 GCA_018326465.1 Flaveria floridana
AGCCGACTAAGTTGAGTTTCTATGTCAGTATCACTAAATTGTTTCGGAGGGGCTCTTATCTCGGGTTCCCTATTGAAGTCCAATCTTTTTTTCCATTCATGGTTTCCATCTAAAAATCGATGGTGACCAACATAAACGACTTTATTTGTGACACGCATTGAAGGAGTGTCTTCATTACAAGCCGGGCATGCTTTGTAGCCCTGCCCGCTCCAACCTGATAGACTACTACGAGCCGGAAAGTCGTTTATAGTCCATAACAAAGCTGCCCTCATTGTGAAAAATGTGTTTGTCGCTACGTCTTTAGTACCGTACGCCCGACACCCACAACTGCTTAAGCTCATCCACCAATGGCCTTAGAAAAACATCCATGTCCTTCCCGGGAGATTTAGGACCAGGAATCAACAATGACAACATGAATGAGGACTTCTTCATGCATAGCCATGGAGTAAGATTGTATGTAGTGAGTATAATAGGCCACGTGCTATGAGCCGAACTAATGTTACCAAATGGATTGAAACCGTCAGCTGCAAGTCCTAGGCGGAGGTTTCGGGGTTCTCTCGAGAAGGTAAGGTACTTTATATCAAAATCTTTCCATGAAGAACCATCAACAGAATGACGCATTGTACTATCTTCTGATCGTCCGGTATTATGCCAAATCATATCTTTTGCGGTGTGCCTTGAAGAATACAAACTTCATAGTCTGAGGGTTAAAGGAAACCATCGTAACACCTTGTGAGGTAACTTCTTACCCTTTGTATTTGTATCGATCCACCGACTCTTGTTACAAACTGGACAATTTTCTAACAATATGTTTTCTGCCCAGAAAAGAGCACAATCATATTTGCATACGTGTATCGACTCATACCCAAAACCAATCTTCTTTAATATCTTCTTGGCTACATAATGAGAAGAGGGAATTTTGTTACCTTCAGGATGTGAAGACTGTAACAACTCAACGAGCTCATCAAATGAGCTATTGGTCTATTTATTTTTCACCTTAATATTCATAAGCTTTGCTAAAAAGTCAAGGAAAGAAAACTTAGTACAATCAGGATCTAATTCTGATTGAACTTCCTATAACAAATCCTTAAAATCATCACGGACACCGCTACTCTCTTCCATGACGTCTTCGATAACGTCAACCATTTCGTTTGTTGGTTCAACATCATCTACAACTACAACTTCAGGAATTAAACTTTCACCATGATAGATCCAATCCTTGTACGTCCAACACATGCCCCATATTTTTAAATGATATTTCATTTTAACCCATCCTAGTAATTGAGTATTCTGACATTTTCTACACGGACATCTAATTAGGCCATATTTTTCGATATGTTTTTCACTCATATTGATAAAAGAGTTGAGTCCTTGCTGATACTCGGGTGGTCTACAGTTCGGATTAAGAATCCAACTTTTATCGACAGACATAATTACAGCATTGCAATATAATTTAGGATTTACGTGAAAGAATATAATACTTGTGATTAGAATGAGATCACGAAACATAAAAGCTAATAATGACAAAATTAAATAACAAAACGAACAACAATTTTGTTTTTCATCATAATGAACATCAATTATATATACGTCAATTTCTAATAATAAACAACAACTAAAAGCCAATTTATTCTTGTTATTCATCATAGGTAACTAATTTTATTTCTCTTAATTAAATACCTAAATAATTTAGTACAACTAATTGTCAATTCCTAATACAAGTTTTTTATACTTTTAACTAATTATAACCAACTAAATAACAAAATACTAAAATCTATATAGTTCAAATATTAAACAAAATAACACTCTATAAAACAAAAATAACACTAATAAACATATAATTTTAACAATGAATAAAATACTAATTATAACCAACCCAAATCCTAATTATAACCAACTAACACTCTATAAAACAAAAATACCACTAACAAAATAACATTCTATAAAACAGAAATAACACTAACGAAATACTAATTATAACCAACCCAAATCCAAAATAACACTAATCAAATAAATAATTTTAACAACTAAGCACAATCTAAAATATTTACAAACAAAAAATTAAAAAAAAAGAAAAAAATACCAAATCTAGAAAATGCAGTAGCGGCGACGGAAAATGCAGTAGTGCCGACGGTGGTGGGTGACGTGGTGCGGGCGGTGGGTGGTGGCTGGTCTGATGGTGGTGGCCGCGGGTGGTGGGTGGTGGCCGCGGGTGGTGGGTGGTGGCTACTCGGCTTCGGCGCGGGGGAGATCGGGAAGAGAAGGCGGATGGTGGTGGTCGCGGGTGGTGGGGTCGGATGGTGGTGGCTGCGCTGGCTGCGGCGAAGGCGGAGGCATCGGCGGTGGTGGGTTGTCGTGGGGAGAAGGCGTCGGCGGTGGTGGGTTGTAGCTTTGTGGAGGGAAAGTGAAGAAGGCTGAAGAGAAAACCGTGTATATCATTTAATCATTAGCGGTGACGTGTCGCCGCTAAAGGCGTCGCCGCTAATGATAACAAGTACGATTTAACAGGAGCCGTCAGATCTAATTGGTTATGGACAGCTAGATGTGGCTCATTTACTGAACGGTGGATCGCCAATCTTTAGCGGTGACTTGTCGCCGCTAAAGGTGTCGCCGCTAATATGTGTCGCCGCTAAAACACTTGTCGCCGCTAATTACGTCGCCGCTGTTACGCGCGTTTCTTGTAGTGATTAGGCTATAGCGAGTGCAACTACCATTACGGTAACATGACATATCAAACCAAATATGAGCCAATATCTTTGTTGCTAATTAGTACCATCAAAACTGGTATCGATATTCACGTTTATGGTTTGCGATGAGTCGAACCTTTAACGACCAAGTCATGTGACATAGCATAGAGAAAAATGACCAAACTTTCGTTGCGTAGCGCACTAAAAAAAAACTAGTATATATTATAAAAGAACTTCACTGCTACAGTGAAGTTTGCTTTTTAATATATTAGCCACTTATTTTTACAAAATGCATTTAAAACTCAAATTCTAATTAGAATTCACAATAAAGTTTTTTTTATATTTTTTCTTCTTAACCCCAAAATTTAAATTTGTGTTCTCAGGGTCGAAAATTGGTATCGGTGTTTGATACTATCAGAACCGGTATCGGTATATGCTTTTGTGGTTTCCGATGAGCCGACTCGACAACGAATATAGTCACAGTAGCGTAAGACAGGGGAAAACAACCAAACTCTCGTGTGCGTAGCGCCGGTGAATTTCACTTTTTAACATATTGGCTACATCTTATAACAAATTGATATTAATTAAGACCCAAATCCTAATTAGGATTATTCTTTTGGTTTTTTTCCCAAGTTATTATTGCGTTTTTTTATGAAGAAAGCAAGTAAGGTGCTACAACAAAGTTTTATATTTTTTATTATTGATCAAAAAAATTATTTTTTGTGTTTTTGGCGTCAAACAAATGGTACCGTTATTCGGTATTATTGGAACCGGTATCGGTATATGCTTTTGTGGTTTCCGATGAGCCGACCTGATAACGAAGAAAGTCACGGTCGCGTAAGACATAGGAAAACAACCAAACTCCCGCTCGTGTAACGCATAGCTGGAAAAACACTAGTTATATACATCTTAAAAAAAATTTATTGTCTTAAAATGAAAGTATATAAAATTCTCTTAGTAGAAACAAGTGCATGTAAAATAATCATCAAGTAAGTTAGTCTATTAAAATGATTGAATATTCAACCTAAGTTTTAAGAAAAGAAAACATGTTATTTACTTTTTGATTTGAGAAAATCTGAGAAAATCTGTAATTAATAATCTTATAAAAGAGGAATACGTAACTACAATAAAATAAAGCTAATGTAAATCTAATAATATATTTTATTAGCCATTGGAGAAGTTACATTAATTAGGTCTTAAAAATGTTACATTAGCATAAAACAACTTTTTAATTTATCAAATGCTATATTAGGTGAAATTTCATTATATCTAAAGCAACTTTTTTGTTATATAATGTAATATATGTATTAACAAATGCAACCTTTTTATTAGATAATCTAATTATTTTTAAAATGATACATTAGTCTCATTTTTCTCGTAGTAATTTGCACTTATATGACATTAATGTCGGAATCAGTGGGTTGAAAACTAAGTTTGGTCAAAAGTACGTAATTTTAAATCTTTTAATATTGACATCCAATAACATTAACAATCAGATCCGCGACATGAGGTTAAATCATCGGAAACAAATGTGTAGGTTATGATGCACAACTAAGAATTAATTCCATAGTCGAAATAGTCATACAACAAGAATATCTCATTTGTAATCTACTTCTGATAAAAAATAATTTTTCACCCGTAACAATGAATAGCAATATAATTTATGCCTAAAACCATTACTACATAAGCAAGCATCATCACCGACGGGCCGTCCGTCAGTAATCCATCGGTGAAAGCCATCATTAAAAAGAACATGTCGGGGAAGTCCCATAGGAAATCAGGTCATGGGTGATAGTTTTTCCGGTGTCTATTCATCGGTAAGTCTCCATAGGAAATATTTTCAAACAATTTAGTATAAACTTTTCTGAATATACTAGAGGAGGCAAATGATTGTAATACTTTATTGTCCAAACATAGATGAAAAAAAAAACCTAAATTTTAATTGAAATAATGATTTTGTGGTTTTCTAGTATGTGATCCATCTAGAATCACTGACATTTGCCAGTGATACTTGTTGGTTTACGATTGAACTATGAAAAATAAAACCTTGGTTCTAATATAAAGTATAATTTTATAAGAAAAAAAGTAATTATAGTTATGGTGTAGCATGTACAAAACAGAACTATCAGTTAAAACCATTTAAAGCTTATGTAATATCAAATGAGCCCCAAACTGTGGTTGAAGAGTAATGACGCTATGCGGTGCATGAGAATATGATGGTGAGATGTCAAAGCGAAAGCGTTGTAGAATCATTGCGAGGGCCAATTTTGCTTCCAACATTGCAAAATTTTGCCCAATGCATATACGCGGACCCCCACCGAAAGGAAGATATGACGCTTGACCCTTGGTCACCTTCGACACACCATCCAAAAATCTTTCAGGATTGAATTCCTTCACATCCTCGCCCCATATGTCGCGGTCATAGTGCAAAAGCATAATGTGCAATTGTAGGAAAGATCCAGCAGGTAACGTTATGTGGCCTACTGTGGTTTCTTGATGTATCATGCGTGTTAGTGCTACCACAGGTGGGTAAAGTCTTAGCACCTCATAAAATATCATGTTAACCTGCAAAGCAACATAGTGAGTAAAACATTATAAAAAGCAAAGTTTGACAAATCTTGAGTTGGCATGGAGTTGCTGCACTACTAGAAAAATGGACATTTGCAATGACACTTTCAGTCACAAAAGCTGGTTATTAAGATAAGTTTGCGACGGAAAAAGCAATCACAAAGCCTCTGTTGCTAATCTAGTTTTGCTGACCTAAATTGTGACCATGGCTTTCTTACAATCGATTTTAGCGGCCATATTTGTAGCTGCAAATTTGCGATGGCGAATGTTATGACCAATATTGCGACTGTTGTGACCAATGTTGCAAATTTTACAACTGATTTTAGGAAAAAATCCTATATTGCAACTGATTTTGCGACTGTTTCAATTTTCGTCGCTAATTTCTTTGTTATTTTGTCTCGAACAGTCATAAGATTTGTGATCGTTTTCTAAGTCATAAAACTTGTGATCACTTTTTAAGTTGAAAAATGATAAGTTTTCTAGTAGTGTTAATTTTACTTTTGATGAAAACATAAAACCTATTTATGTTTCCATCAAAGGGTGAAAAGACATACGATTTTTAAACGACTCAACCCGTCAGTGTCTGGTGTTTGGCCCCCAAACACTTTTGAAACCTCATCTCTAGCCCGAGCTTGCCAATCTGGGTGTTGAGCCAACAACACCATAGTCCAAACAAGCAAAGTTCCTGTAGTCTCTTGTCCTGCAAGGTAGAAAAGCTTACATTCTTCTATAACTTCTTCGATACTTAATCCAGATTTGTTATTCCCTTGTTTTATTGCATTGGAATTGGAATCCAGTAGTATGCCCAACAAGTCTTCATGATTACTTTTCCCTTCTTTCATTGCCATTATTCGTTTGTCAATAATGTTCCTTATCGAAGCCTTCACTTCACGCCCAATTTCCTTCATCCTCATATGCCTTTTTGTTGGTACAAATCTGCAAAATTATGTGTGAACTAACTGTAAATCTCGTAACAAGTCTATTAAAAAAACCGACTATTGTTGGACTTGTATGACCAAGACGATACAATGTTGTAACTGATCTGTTTATTCACCGGTTCAATGTTTAGTAAGCAATCAATAAATTCCTCACTCATGTTTTCCAACGTAGTATCACTGTCGAATTACAAGGTTTTCTTTTATGTTTTAACAACGATTCCTAGATTTTTTTAAAGTAAATACATCACAATTTGCATCCTTCAGGATTCAAACACTCAATCTTTGGTTTTGGTCACTTCTTGATGTTTCCAAAAAGACATGAATTACCTACAGTTACACCTTTTTCGAGAGACCTCCAATGGATACTTTAAAAAATATAACAAACAAGAACCTTTCATGTCAAATCTATATATTTTCAACATTAGAACATAAAGTAATAGTGTTTTCATTTAAAACTAATCTCTGGTCAGAAGTTAGGCTATCAAGAACAAACTCACCTTAATCCAGGAATGTAGATTGATCGTAAAGCCTCCAAAACTAACTCTCCTTGTTCGCGTTGTAGTTCAAATATTCTTTTGCCTTCTTCAAAGCTACTACCAAATGCAGTACGTGAAATTACATCACTAGAGAATGTTTGGAGGTAAGGCCACGTGTCGATTTCACACGCACTTTCCCTCCCTAACAAATCTTCCCATTTGTTGATCATCTCAGCACAACAAGTATAAAATGCAGGAACCATATGCTATAAACAAAATATATTATCATTGTATTCTTCACTTATATTTTTGCTCTAATAAAATGATAAAAAAACAATAATAAAACCTTGAGCTTCTCAACATGGAAAGCGGGGTTGATGATTTTTCTATGTTTGTCCCATCGAACACCTTCAGCATCTGCTAGACCCGACACTAGTAATTTAACCAAAGGGTTTCCTCCCTTCGGCTTTTGAAATTGATAGTTTTTCGCTAACACCTCCTTTACCATAGTTGGTTCGGTTATATGCACGATAGGCCTAGGCCCCATCCATGTGAAACAATTTTTACCTACACAAGCACATAATAGAAAAAAGATCGCTTTTATTTTCTTGTTTGGTGATAGATAAAATTTGAGCATAGACGGCTAATTGTTAGGCTTTCTTTTATATATAGGAAAATATTCAAATCAAAACCCTATTTATCGTGAGAACTTGTGAAACTTATCAAGATCAATCAAAATTATTGTTTTTTTAAATACTATTATTACACATATAAAAGATTATAATCATATTTGTATATGTGTAATCTTGCAAGAATAAAAAAGTTAACATCAATGTAAGTTTTACTTACACATACAAATATATGTTTTTTTGGGGGCAAAACCTACATAAGTGTTGGCTTTTATACTTGCACATGCATTTACATGTATACATAAAAAACCCATAATTATACTTATGTGTAGTAATTTTATTCTAAAAAATAATGATTTTAACTGATAGATTTTTGCTAGTTCTAGAATAAGAAAGGGTTTTTATTAAATATAACACATTTATTTCTCTAGAAAGTGAGTGGTAAGTATTTTATAATACTAAATTTAATAACTTTTGAAACATATTCTTTTTTAATAATTTTTGATACTAAATACCATCTAACTAATTATATACTATTTGAGCCCATAACACATCTGCGGAACACAATCACCAAGTCAGGCAACAAAACTTGTGGATCAAAATAAGGAAAAAAAAACATGCAAACTTGTAAAAGACAAAATTATGAAGTTTGTGAAAATGCTAGTTATATAAGGTTGAGCTAAACGTATATACTTCACCTATTTGCATTTAAAAAGTAGAACCGTTCTTAAAATAGTGTTAAGCCCTTTAACAAGTGTTAAAAAAAGTATAGCAATCTTTAGACGAGCGTTTAAATGTGGAACAATCCTTAAAGTGGGCTCTAATATGGCTTTAAACGTATGTTTAAATGTGCTGAACTAGTCTTAAACAAAGTTTACACATCTCTTATTAAAAGAAAATCCATATCATAATCATTGAGTGCATTTGGGGGTGCATTTAATATTAATATCCATTGTAGAACACATGATCAAATAGTTTTAGCAGAAAACTTATCAAAATAATATAGTTAATAATTGATATATATTGTGACAGAACATATGTACCGTAAGTAGTGATAGATTTATAGTCGAATGGCAACACTCGGGCAATGATATCGTCGTCTAGATTTATGGGTTTTGATTTGGCATCCTTTAGCATCTTCACCAACTCTTTCATGTCTCCATAAAACAATCTATAAGAGCTTCCCTTGAGGCCTTGCTTTCTTAACAACCTTTCAATCCTCTTTGGTTTGAACCACACCCAATTCAAAAACCTCAATGCACACCACACCAATATTATCAATATTACTCCCACACAACACCATACTCCACTTACTTCCATATTGGGTGGTAATTGTGTGAATGTTGTGACAACCTGAAAAGAAGAAGTGGTATTTATTATGGATGATGTTTGCTTTTACCCCCCTATACTTTTGAGTAACTTATGGTTGCACCACAAATTTGATTTAATGGTTGCCACAATATTTTACAAGGGTGTTTTGGTAAAAGAGACATCATACATGATACGTTTGGTTTTCTCGCCCCTTTGGTCTTGGACCTTCTGAAAAAGGTTCAGCAGGTCATTCATAGTAATTTGTCAGTCCGTAAATCTCACAGTTTTGTTTTTAGTAGAATTGGATTTGTTATTCAAATGGGAGTTACGGCGCAACTTGTTGCCTATTGTTCTGTCACTTTATTGTAAAAGTTTTTATTTGAAGCGAATGGGATGTTTCACTAAAAGAAATGAAAGTTGTTTAAACAAATAAGAATAACTTAAAAACAACAATCTAAAATAATACTAATATTTAAAAGGTTTGTTTATATTTTCTATGAGTTGAGCCTGAGCTTGGTTTTTTCGTCCTTCTGCTCTAGTCTCACCGATCCACCTATGAATCAACGATTCGAGTAATAAGTCGTTCTTCAAAGGCATTGACATAGGTAGAAACATTCACTAGGCTCACAATTTGCTTCAGTTCGAGTTGTAATACTTCTATAGTTCTATAGCGCTAGCCTGATAATAACCAAGTCAAGTGGGTTTTCATTCACATCAAATATGGAACCTTAATGTAAGAATCCCATTAAAGAATGAAACTTAGGGGCGCAAGTGAAAATAAAAGAAAAGAATGAGGCATGCAAATGGCGTTTGATAACAAAGTTCAAGGGTACGTTGTATCTATAAAAAAAAAAAAAGTCTTATCGCAAAGTGAGTGGATGAGGGACGTTAAGCATTTTGGCAGTGAACGCGTGGAGAGATGCTGCTCTCTCATATTTGTTGAAATCCAATGTTTATAAAATCGGTTTGTTAAATCGGTAAGATCAGATTTAAAAATCAAAATATCTGGACTTAAGTAACTAAAAGATGAATCATGGAATAGAAAATTTACAAAAAACTAAGATTGTTAAGAACAACATATTAAAATCTATTCCGACCACCTAAACTGGCCCGACTGGTTCAAATGAAAGCCGCATTATTGCTGTGACCGGTTCGCGGTCCGACTGGTTGGTCGAACCCGGTACCAAAAATAGTGATGAAATCCAACACCTTTAAATAGCAACTTAAAAAGGAAGTAAAAAAGGCTATATATCTATCAATAGGGTAGGGATCAAAAGATAACTTTATTTTAGGGGCCTGTTAAAGAGACGCCCTGGAGGATAAAGAGACGCCCTCCTTATGCGCCGTAAGGCCCTTCACGGGCCGTATTGACTGTCGGACAGTCAAATCAGTCATTCAAAAACGTAACGACCCGTGAAGGAGTTCACGGTCTAATTTTTTCACGGCCCGTTAGGACATTCACTTACGGGCCGTGAACTGCTTTACGGGCACTATTTTCACCTTTAATAATTTGACGAGATATATTATTCCTCGTTTTTCATGTAATTTTGTATTTATTACGTTATTTGATATGACGTAATATTCCTCGATAGTCGTGTAATTTTGTATTTATTACGTTATTTGATATGACGTAATATTCCTCGATATTCGTGTTAATTATGTGACGGGA
>BJCO01465774.1:0-12988 GCA_018326465.1 Flaveria floridana
TGAAGGGATGGACTCATTTGTTAAATGAAAAATAGAAAATGGTTTTCCTCTCAGTGTATTAAGTATTTGAGTCAATTTTTAATGCTTGACAGCTTTGTTTTTACTGTATTCTAGTGACATGTCATGTCATTGTTTGTCATTATTTCTTATATTAATTTACTAGACTTTTGTTTGTGTTTTTTTTCAAATTTTTGTATATTTAGTTTAAATTTATTTTTAAATTATTTATAATATCATCCGGTTCATATAAACGGTCCGACCGGTTGAACCGGTCCGACCAATGGATCTCTAGAGTAGCCGGTTCACTCACCGATCCGGTTTTAAAAACATTGCAGAAAACAAATGAAGTCAATGATGAAATGGGAAAAAAGTCAACACAACACACATTTTTAGCACACCAATGTCTGTTTGTAATATTGACCGATCAAATCATAAATTACTTATTGACCAACCTGTAACTTGTTCTATTACCTCATAACTAATATCCAATACAAAAGAAGAAAACTTAAATAAAAAGAAATATCGATGTTACGAATGCATCTGTGAGAGTTTATATTTGTGTCGTTGAATCAGAAATCGACACGTAGATTACTTAAAAAGGCTAAGGTATGGGGAGATGTGGACTTACCAAACAATGAACACCATGAAGGAAGCTTGTCAAGAACCCTTTTGACTTTTGGAGTCAATCTGTCAACATCTGTTCTTAATTTCAACAGGAGACCATGATCATCATCATTTATCTCTTGAGTGTTGTTTTTGACCCAGTAGAGAGTCAAATCAAATCTTTTGGGAGCATTTTTCCCTCCAGAAAACTGAATAATATGCCATCCATCTGAACTACTTTTCGTGCCAATTTGAACCAGTTCCTCGCCATTTTCAGCATCTGAAGAAATAAAGTTAATGAATTATAAGTTTATAACACGCGTGAAAAAACTGATAACAAAGGGTTAAAGGAATCTTGATCGTAAAGACAGTACCTTTGAGTCGGAAATCTTCTATTCTGTTGGTATTGATTGCAAGAGACCAACGTGTTGAAACTTTGGTGTCAATTGTAACTTGTGTAAGTCTTTCATCTATGTTTGAATCAGTTTCCACATTTAATGTTGGAATATCGGATTTATCTACTGAATCGCCCGTCGTCCAACAACTATATGAAGTAGTGAAAGTGACAAAATCAGTACTGTTTTCTCTTCCGCATACAAACCCTTCACCAATATGTTCAATCTCTTTGGTTAACTTTCCAGGGGTAGTTGAAAAGAAAGAAATATATGAATCTGGTTCCTTGTGTTCCCCATTTCTTCCAGATGCATCGACAACATTAACAACCTGAGAATTATCACGGGTTCACATAGGTAAATCAAATCCATTGGTTCCACACAAAAGTATGCATTGGGGGTGAGGCCAGCAGTTGGGTAAACTGTCAAAACAGTTCTTTTAGGACGGGCCGGGTTTGGATTGACCCACAAGAATATCCATTTTGATTTTCCTAAATCAATGTATTAATTATAATTTCAGAAAGAATAGTATTACAAAAATAAATTAATAATCTAAGTCTTTGGACAATATGCTTAAGGCGATCGTATGCAAAAAAAAAATCAACTTGTTAACCTTTTAACACTTCTTTGACCCATTTGAGATCAAACAAAACCCAAATCAACCCACTCATAGGTAAATGAGAAATGTCACTCTAATTTTGACATCTAGTAATCAAATAGGTTGCTTTTCATCTTCCAATCTCTTAAGAATCCTTAATTTCTTGCAGAACAAATTCATAACTCAACTAATATTTATAATTAATTAGTACGAATAGAAAACTATTTGCTAACAAAAATACTTATGCTTTGTATTTGGAGAGTACAAAGTTCGGCCTACCAGACGTCAAAATGCATCTCTTTTCTGGAACAGTTCTTTGGGTCTCGTTTACCTTCTCATATTAAGCACATGGGACCAACATCATATTTTAATTTCTAATCACACTAGGTGGAAACCACAAAGTAAAAAATGTTGAATGAACAAAACAAATAGAACCTTACATTCACGGCTCTTGAAACGTCTTCAGTGAATGGTGGAATGATTCCAGATACTACCACAGTTAGGGAAAGGGTGCAGACAATAAAGCTTGAAATTGCAATTACTTTTTTTGCACCTAGAAATTAAAAAAAAAATAATTCAAAAGGCAATCTAGAAGAATAACACAAATAATATTTAGCTACTAAAATTAGGGTTGTAAACGAACCGAACATTCAGCAAACTGTTCGTGAACCATTTGGCGGGAAGTTCGTTTAATAAATGAACGAACACGAAAAAGAATATTCCGTGCTTTTAGTTTAACGAAAGAACATGAACAGAGGTTGCATTCGTTCATTTATGTTCGTGAATATTAATAATGTGTTTGTTAACTTTCGTTTGCGTTCGTTCATTAAAAGTTATGTTTGAGATAATTATGGTAAGTATTTATTCATATTTGGTGGGTATTACATAATGTTTGGGATTGTAATCATAAAATCAATATATAATGGTTTGTATTTGTTTGTTTTAAAAAAATTCGTTTGTGTTCATGAATATATCTGTATGCGTTCGTTTGCCTTCGTTTGTGTTCGTTTGTGTTTGTGAACATTTCATGAACAAATTTATTTCCTTAAAGAACGAACACGAACAAGAAATCTCGTTCAGTAAGTGTCCGTGAACACTTCACGAACAACTTATTTTCTTAATGAATGAACATGAACAAGGCCTCGTTCGTGTTCGTTCGGTTCGTTTACAGCCTTAACTAAAATGATAAATCGGTCTATATTGTTGCTTTCATTCAAATAGAAGAAAAAGGTCTCTTTAATTAAACAAGTCTACATTTGACTTTTGATAGTCAAAAGAACTTCTCAGATACGACAAAACTTATATTAAGTCAAAGGTGTAGCATCAGTTTAAGTTCCAAAAACTGTAAGTCAAGTTTCAATTGTCAATTATGGATCTTATCTATAATGAGGGAGCAATTTTATGGATCAATATTGCAAAAAATGAACCTGATATGTGGATGTATGAAAGGAGATACACCAATGTAAGGCATATGGCAGCGGATATATACACAGCAACTATTACGCTCCCCAACCAATCAGGACTGCCTCCTGGATTTCTGCATGTATATAAAATCCAACACTCTCAAAATCAGACACTTTAAAGATGAAAAGTTTAATAGCAAGTCATCGCATTTACCATCACGTCATTTACAAAGGAGAAGAAAATGAAAGGTAAATTCGAATTTTTAAGTTAAATCCCCAATTTTAATATAAAGATTTTATATGGGTGTGGAAATTTTTTGAAAAACTACAAAATTTATATGCCTTGCAATACCTGTCAAAGCGAACAGCAATACCAACGATTGTTCCTGCTAACCGAATAAACATGCCACCAGAGATTAAAAAAGGTACAGAAAGTCCCAATAATAATGTTATTGTTTTAAGTGCCTTTGGTGCTCGGGATGGAGATAGAGTTGCTTCAAGCAGGCCATCTAGAAAACCAAGAACTTTTATCAGTCAAAATCCAAACTTTGACTGGAAAAAGACACTATCTTTTGGAAAGTAAACTTACAAGCAAAAGCTGGGGAGACTAGCCACACAAGGGCTACATAAGAAGATCCAAGCTTAAAGTAATGTCCCATAACTAGAATTATAAGCCATTGCAACAAACCACTTTTGTAAAGTGATCTTTCAGCTTCCAATTTGGCCCAATTTGATTGAACCACAGGAGACAGGTTTTCCATTCTTCTGGAAAGCACCCGTGATATATATTTTTTTAGTATGAGATAAGCAATGTGTTGACCGGTCAAAGCCCCAAGGAAAGCGGGGGGAGCGAATAAACCTCCAATGAGCCATGGGGTTGAAATGAAGGGAACTGGTGATGATGAAATGAGTGATACAATGAAGGCAATGGTGATTGAGAAAGTTAATGAAAATGCCCACATTAATATGATGCTTAATAATGAGAAGGATAAAGAAATAGCCGCAGGTGAACCACCCATCATAAGTGATGTAGCCCATATCATGATGGATTGCAGTATGACTGAATTGTAGAGCATATTTGCGAAACGTTGACGGAATACAACCATGTATGTTCCCTGAGGTGTCGCATCGAAATTAAAATATAAAAATATAGTTGAAAATGCAAACTTTTAACTAATGACACTCCCTATGTTCATGGAGAAGAGGTTTTCTTTAACCTTTTATGCAACAGTTATAGCTTCGTAGTCATGTTTTTGGCAATTTGTACACTTTTTTTATATCTGTTAAAATTAAAGTCTATTTGAGGACAGATTGCATATTTGAGGTTTTAACAAGATTTTTGGAAATAATAACAGGTGCATATATAGTACCCAAAAAAGAATCAGACTAAAGATGGTTACCATTTTATGCAGTTTGCCGGTTTCCCCTATGTTTGATCTCACAAGTCAAAATAAACCTCTTATTTGGAGAGGTGGGAATGCTAATAAATCGTATTTAACAATCAAGAAACATAAGTATAAATTATTTGATATTATAGAATAATAAACATACCAAAATGTCAAAATATATGGCAGCATCACCATCACTCTTCTCATTGATGGCCATTGCTTTGCCTTTTAATAGTTGAGAGGATGCGGCAGTATGAAGCAGAAAGGCTAGCATATTTTCTCCAAGATGTTGAAGGGAACCCGGTTTTAAAAGCTTCAACTTGTCATTCTGTAAGTCAATAAATGATCATTTTAATTACAATGTATATGTGAGAACATATTTATAATAGTGGTAAACTTTAAAATGATTGTGTGCAGTCTTCAACAATACCTTTGTGTGATATACAGCAGTATTATCTGCATAAGCAAAGTCAAGCCCTGAAAGACCAGCAACCTCTTTGTAGACTTGAAAATCGGTAGCAGATTTTATAACACCTGATGTAAAAAGATCCTGCAGGACTAAATAAAAATTAAATTTAAAGCTCCTTGAATTGAGATATTGATGACATAAATTATGATATAATGAAAAAAAGATACACACCTGAGCAAGAATTTGGGCAGATGGGTATTTCGCTACCAATGCGAAGTTCTCAATAGCCCATGGATCAGGACCCGCCTATCAATTTGAACAACATATCAATGAAAGTACCAAGGCCAACTTATAGTTGACTTAAAGTTCTTTTTTTTTTCTGCTTAATGGCATCAAAGACTATTCATCTCACCACTCCTACCCAATATAAGAAGTAAGAACTACAGCACTATCTATATACCTGAAATATAGCAGATGCTCCTCCAATGCCCATGGCCTCCAAGTCAACAGCCATACGTATGGTGCTGCTCCATGGATGCTGCACAATTTTGTAAGTTACCACTTGGAACAATAAGAAAAAAAATGTAATAAAACTAGACTGCAGATTAAAACACTTGCTTTAAGCAAACCACTTGACATAAGCAAAGATACCTGAGTTATAAAGCTATGAGCACCATTCAAGCCCTCTTCCTCCCCAGTATTAAACAAGAAAATAACAGAATTCTTGAAACCATGAGCCCAGTGAGAGATCCCACGAGCAAGCTCTAGCATAACAGCTACACAAGAACTACAGTCACCAGCTCCTTCCCTTTAATAACACAATGATTCATTTTCATTATCATTTTCCATTAAAACAAAAGCCAAAAAGTAGTAATTTGAAAAATAGCCAAAAAAAGTAGTGAATCGAAATTAGGCGAAAATGGAAGAAACATACGCCGCGAAAACAGTATCTATGTGAGAAGAGACCAGAATAGCACTATCTGTGGCTTCAGAATCGTATTTTGGCGAGATTTTTAGAACAACATGTTTGAGATCTGAATAAACAAGCGTTTTTCCCTTAAAAAGTCCACTGACCAGGATATTAGCACCCGAGCTTGCATGAAAAAGGTCCACTTCAACATCAACTTCCCAGTGAGCTGTCTTCTTTATATTCTCAGCCACTTCTAAGACATACTGCAAAAACAAGAAAATAATGGCAATATGAACAAATTGTATTGGCACATGCACACACTTTAATTTGGACGACTACTGTTATGTGTTAAATGTATACTTGTAACTTGATTATCACGACATGAACTGCTAATAGGATTTGATATAATTAGGAAACAACTGCAACAGCATAAAATGTATCCTTTCATGTTGTTTCTTTAATATTGAATGTAGCTACTTAGGATTTTGTTAACTAATTCTATACTTCTATTAAGCTGATATTTTTTGATCTTTCTATACTAAGATATAAATCAATGATTAACGACTATCCTTATCATCATAACTAGTAAAAACAAACCAAACCTGCAAGCCAAGCTCCAAAGCATCAGAACCAACAGGATGAGGACCCAATTGAGTCAACTCTTTGACATGCTTCATTGCCTCTTCCTCCGAAAAACCCCTTTTCCCCACCTGCTTGGCAGTGAGTGGGTCCGGCAAATTCTGAAACTGATAATGATAAACTGCCCATATCCCTTGTGTGATCAAGATAAACAATGCCAGAACAACATAACCTGATCTCTTTGCAGTCACTACATTCTTAATCTTTGTCGAATTAATCGTCTTTCCAGAATTAGAAACACCATCACTAGATTCGTTTGACGTATCCGAAGAATGCTTTGATCTATTTCTCATTCTATATCACTTGAGCAATAAGTCGAACACCTGTAGTGCAACCAATTTACAACACTTAAATACATCACTAAAGCATAAATCCAAACAACAAATTCAAGGGTATTGACGATTAAAGATTAATGATTGGTATAACCATCTTTAACTAATCCTTTAACATGGGATTATTAAAAAGAATTGATGGGTTAAATAATGAGATCAAGATCAGTAAAGAACGAACCTTTTTGGTGCTTTGATCCCTTAAAATTGCGCGAATTTGAGTGATGAATAAGTATGAGAAGTGATCATATAGATCATGGGATTGAATTATCTTGTTGGGAGTTAAAATTGGGGCAAAATTAATAGATTTGGCGAAACATTTAAGGGGTGTATGGTCAGCATTTGACTTTTAGTCGGAGGGTCGTTGGAAGTGACGCAATGCGATTGGATGAGGGGTTGATTATCTTTCATTAAATGACCCCAACCCCCCTCAAATATTATGAACTTTGTTTAAATCTTATTCTTCATCCTAATTTAACGGGGTTTATTAGGGGACGTTCGAGCCAGATACAAACTTTGTTATGATTTGACAAACAATTAAGATTAAATTTTTAAGTTTTGAAAGTTGAAGGATGAAAGATGTAATTTTAATGACCCACGTTTATACCGGAAAAATGTTATGCTGATTTTGTCTCCTATGTTTATAAAGAATTTAATTTTGTATCAAGAATAGTATAATGCTTTAAACAAACCATAGCGAGTTGTATTCATGCTTAATGGTGAACTAATCGTTTAATAAACTTATACAGAGACGTAGATGCAAAATAAACGTCTCTTAATGGTATGCATGTAAGTTGAGAATTAAAATAGCAAAACTCAAAAAAGAAAGAAAACGTAGAAGTTTTGATATTTGATGGATAAAACAAACAAGTACAATAAAGTAATAGGTAAACAGACAACAAGTTGCACCATAATCCCCCCCACCCCACCCCCCAATAGCAAAACCAATCATACTAAAAAGAAAAGTTTGGGACTTAGAGGTTGACAAATTACTATACACGACCCGCTGAACCCTGTTCAACAAATCTACTGTATGGGGCTAGAAATGTATTGAAAGAAAAAGGGATATCACAAGTGTTGAATTTCAAAACAAGATTTCTAATGTTAGCAGCTTTGTGTGATTTCATCTTCAACGCAATCTGACATGTAATAAATCATTACCCTTGAGCGTAACAAGAGAGGACACTGTTGTAAAGTCCACACAAGTGATTGACAAACCATTACCTGTAGAGTAGACCTACAAGCGAAAGAAAGAAAAGGAAAAAGGAAGAAAAGGAAACTCAATCAAAATAATAAAAAATAAAAGTGAGCAAGCGGGTTCAGGGCACGGGTTCAAACTCGCATTAGTTGAGTAAGTCCATAATTTAACATTACAGTCCATGATAAGACTTGAACCCCTAATCTTTAACGAGTAAGCATCCGTTTAACACGTGAAGATACTGTGTGTTCACGGTCAATTTCAGAACATGAAACTGCCTAAAGCGGTCATTATTTTGGTTTTACAATTGATTTTCTTTAATCTTTCAATCCGTCGGTCTCAAAAATTTCATTGTAGCTAACATCTTGGTTTACAACTTATATCAAAGATGGTCGTATAAAACCAGATCAAACTATAAGTTTTGATTAAATCTTATTTTTTTAATATTTTATGTTAATTATATTATCATATACTTAATTAAAACAAGAGTTAATTACATAACATTGCCCTTGTAATTTGGAAAAAAAATAACATGTTTGAATACTAAATTTTCTGATTAACAAGTTTGAGTTTAATGCTACTAATTTTATAATGAGTATAAATATTAAGAATAACTTCCGTTAACTTTTTGTTTAAATTGATGCAAAATGACCAATATGCCCTTTCCAAAACATAAGGACCATTTATGTAATTAACTCCACTATATTCATGGACTTTTTGTGTAATTAGTCTAAACTAAAACCCAACCCCAACCCTACCCACCGATGAAGAAGAAGGTCGTGACATGCAGTCGTGATGGTTACCGGCAAAAACAATGACCTAACTCTACCCGCTCTTTAATTGAAACATATCTAAATGAAAACAATATGTGGTCGGGGATAGAAACCATACCAAATGGTCGTGACTTAGGTCATTACCGGTGGAAACAACCTCCAATGACATCAGCTAAGACGCGACGAATGGTGATTTTGGTGAATTTAATCGGCGGGGGTTTCAAATTATGGTGCAACAAAGGTCACTAGTGGTGGCAAAAGGATGGGTGTCCACTGAACTCCGTTGACTGCCACCACTGTCTATCGCATCGCTCTCCACCATCAAACCAGCTTCATCATCGGAGTTATCGCCACTCTTACGGTGGGTGGTGAGCGGTTGATTTTTCCCGGAGTTAGGACTTCTTTCGGGAATATTGTTGCCAGAGAAGGAGCAAGGGAGATTAGGGTGTCTAAGTTTTCAATCTACAAGGGAGAGTTTTTTAAATTTAATATTATATGCAAACTATAAAAATAGTCCTCATCAAATTTAATTTACATAATTAGTGCTTTAAATGAGAGAAATATCAAAATGCCCTTGAACCTAAGCTAGTCTTAAAACATAAACTTACTTAGAAGATTTAATATCCAAACTTGTAATCTTCGCAAAACCATAAGGACCATCTGTGTAATTAACTCTTAAAACATATTGTTCTAACTCTAATTTGATTGAAGAAAACCATGTATCTGGCAATCTCTTGATTTGGATTCTCTTTAATTTGGTCTATGTTCATGATGCTTTTGTGCTAATGAGGATTAGTGAAACACCCTTGATTGCGACGTTTACGTTTTCTTTCTAAATTTAGGTTTTTTTTCTAAGATTGCATTAAACTTTCTCCTTTCTAAATTTGGGGTTTATCAATCGAAAATGAACTACATTGGAATTTGGTTTTACGTTTGGTTTTAAACCTAATTTTGTTCTTTTGGTTTTCGGTTGAAACCGAAAAAGATTCCAAATGGACCAAAGGGTTTAAAAAGCTCAAACCACGAAACTAGATCGGTACCAAACTGTTAGTGATAGTATAGTACTTCGATTTGATTCGGTTATAATTTTCAACAATTGGGATTTAATCTATGATAATCAAAACAATTACTAACAGCTTGAGTTACAGACTAACCTAAATATGAGTTTAAACAAGACCAAAAACATCCTACCATTCAAGTTTCGACTAATTACACTTTCCTATCAATATACGAATATTTTGTTAGTCAAACAGACAAACAAACATACCCAGTATATCCCGCTAAAAAATAAGGTCTGGGAGATGTAGGTGGTGACAAGTATTTTCTCTATTTTAAAAGATAAAAATACCACTTTCAAAGAGATTCGACCCGAAAACGATAGCAATAATAATAATATTATCAATGTATATGACGACAACTTAACGGTCACACACTACCATCGTCCCCGCTACTTTCCCAATCCTCCATCACCCCAAAAACCACCATTATCAACACCTTAAAAACCCCATTAACAAAATCAAACCACCATCATCCCACTTATCAACCCTCAATCTTCCAATCGAATCCCCAATGCCCTTTTCCCCAATCCCACCGTTCAATCGTCAATTCGAAAGATGATAATGAACCTCTGAAGTGGGGAACCTCTGGTGGAATCATGAGCAACAGAAGCCGACCATCGGTGCACCCCTTTCACGTTGAAGTTCCCCAATTGAGAGATGATGGTGGTGGTGGTGATGATAATGGGGCTGTACAACCTGATGAGACTGTGAGGATGAAGGATGTTCAGGGGATGCCCGGAACGCCGGCGGGGCTTGCGTTGCGATTGCTGCAGTTTGGGTTCGCCGCCGTGGCGGTTGCCGTCATGGCTGCCACCAGTGACTTCCCCTCCGTCACCGCCTTCCGGTAACTGTTATACGATCGAAAATTCGAAACCCTAGGTTCTATTTTGTGCTTTTTTTATGTCTATTGGATGATAAGTAAAAGCCCTTGAAATTGAGAGGTTTGGTTTAGGGATTATTGTATTGGAAGATGGAAATTAGTGGGATGATTGTCAAATTTGAATTATGTATGTTGTTGGTATCATGATGAATCTTTAGAAGTTTTTAAATTCATGGAGGGTTTAGAGTTTGTGCGGTGATATCTAGTTTGAAAATGGATGTATAGTGGTCTGTGGGGTCGACTATCGGATAGCGGACCTGATATTTATGCCGTTGACCCTGCTCGAGTGGCTAGTAGACTTTAGACGTGACATACTTCCTTGGTCATCATGTTTAAGTACAATTTAAAATGTAGAGTTTGCTAGTTGAGATAACGGACTCTTTATAAACCATTATGAAACCATTTCCAAACTAGAAACAATCTTTAAACTTTTCATAAATCGTTCACAAGGGAGATGGGTAAATTTGAACAAGTTCTTGGACATTTGAGACTTGAGAGGAAACTGTGGAGCATATGAAAATTGTTAGATAATGATTACTTGTTTCTTGTTGTGCAAGGTACCTTGTTGCAGCTCTAAGCTTGCAATGCTTGTGGAGTATGTCACTTGCCATTGTTGATATATATGCTCTTCTGGTGAAGCGTAGTTTAAGAAATTCAAGAGTTCTTGGTTTTTTCACCATTGGAGACGCGGTAAAGATGCTTACTCTGTGGTTTCATGTTTATAGCGCGTATGGTTGCTAGTTTTGTTTCTTGGTTTTCTGTTTTGTGGGCATAGTTGGTATGATTTAACAAATTGTTCTTGTAGACGGTTAAAGCGTTTGTAGATGCTAATATATAGATGATTTTTAACAAGTTACATTACTTCTACAGCCAATTTGAATGATCCTTTTATGATCAAACCAAATCAAACCAAATGGGTTCTTGAATAAGGTCATCATTTAAGCATATCCGAAGTGAACATCTTATTCTTGGTCAAATTGATCGCGTATGATCTGTAAATCTCTATCAAGTTTGGTAGTTATTAGTTGTATCATTTGCTCATCATTTTGATCATGTTTTATCCCTCTAAAATACTTAAAAAAAGTCATTTTTATAATGGGTTTCTCGTTTGATGTCCAGATTTGGTGTTTAAACTGAAAATTCTTGACAATGAGTTTTGAACTGTTTTCTGTTTAATAAACTCAAGTACCCATTTGATGTCTAATTTGGCTTCTTATATTCTTTAAAAAATTTGTTAGACAAGTGTTTTGATCGCAGGTTTGACTGTTCTTGAAATGCAGATCACATCAACACTTACGTTTGCTGCAGCATGTGCTTCAGCAGGTATAACAGTCCTTATCCGTAGTGATTTCAACAACTGTGCACAAAACCATTGCACCAGATTCGAAACCTCGACTGCTATGGCTTTTGTTAGCTGGTTTTTGGTTTCACCTTCATTTTTCTTGTGTTTTTGGTCTTTGGCATCAAGATGATGTCAGCTGATCAGATTTTATGTTGTGACATAAAATCGTATCAGCTAATATTTACACATGGGTGCTTAGTCTCTTCTTCTTTTTTTTTGGAAATACGTGTAAGTACAGATGTTGTATGATGATCCAAATGAAGCCAAGACTTTTTGTTTATCTTACGTTAGGCTTCTCTGTTTAGGCTTCTCTTGTTGTCGTTTTTACTTTTGTAAAAACCGCTTCTCTGTTTAGGCTTCTCTTGTTGTCGTTTTTACTTTTGTAAAAACCACGCCGGACAAGTTTTTACCTTTATTAGGTTAATGTTTCCAAATGCTAGTCTGTGGTTCAGTTTTTCGTTCTCTAAACGTTGAAGGAGATCTTGAATGTACGTTTTATAATTAATCATTTGAGTAATTAGTAAAGGTTAAATAATTAGTGTTATAGCTATTCAAAAACAAGATTAGGGTTATACTGATGACTGATGGTGACAAATCCCTTTAATCCCATCTTAAAATTTTTTAGGATATATATTTTATATTCATTATCATTACAAATAGATCAAAGTATATAAACATAACTAGTTGAATTCCAAGACGCGCGTTGCGCGTGTGATAAACAAACCATCAACCAAGATCGCCGAGGCTCGGGCTCAGAAAGAACGTTCGGTTACGGCTGCTAGCCAAATTCGACAGCCAAGCCTAAGCAACCGATAATACTACGGTTTCTCATCACCGCCCGAAAGATACCAAAATAAGATGTATATGATCATAACAAAACAGCTCCAGTAAATATGGAGACATCTTCATGTTTGGTGGTAAACAACAAACAAACAAATCCGATGGTCTCAAGTCAACATCCATCCCTGTCACCGACATCAGTTTCAAAATATAACAATCTCAGACGAATCATTCATCATCATCGACCTAAAAGAGACCAACCTTGTGTGGCCTCCACCTCGGCGAA
>BJCO01465775.1:0-13309 GCA_018326465.1 Flaveria floridana
AAATATTATTAATACATTATTTAATAATATGATATTATTTAATTCACTTAATTAAATTTTATTTTATTTAAAATAATATAAATTGACATTTAAATTTATAGTTACTAATCATATTTTTATAACTAAGTACTAATTAAATTAAGTATTATTTTATTTAAATAATTATACATACTAATTTAAAATATATTTATTTGGATAGAGATTTAACTTTGCCAAGCATACAAGTTTTGAAGCAAATGTAGATAGGAGTCTAAGTCATTTAACAGGGGTAGAATATAGAATTGATTAAGATTTTAAGACACTTTAGGGGTAATACGGAAATTTTTCCATTAAATTTTATATAATTTGACATTTTTGCCCTTGCCTATTCATGTATTTAATAAACATTATTAATACATTGTTTAATAATATGTTATTATTTAATTCACCTACTTAAATTTTATTTATCTATGATACAATAAATTAACACTTAATTTATATTATTAGTTATATTTTTATAATTAAATACTATTAAAATTAAATATTATTTTATTTAAATATTTAAGTATATAACTTATATATATCTTCATATTTATAATAACTATAATACTAATATTTTTCTAGGGGCATATTGTGAGTTTAATAATTTTAATAATTATCTATATCTTTTATGATAAAAGTGAAAGGAGGATAAAATAGTAATTTTACATATGAATTTAGACACCCATATGAAAAGTCATGCTTAAATTTTAAAAAATTAATCATTTTATTCCATTTATTTCCTTACAATAAAGTATGTCATATGATGCTTATAATACAAATAATAAAGCGTATACACATGGCCAAACAAAACCGTCATTTATTTTCAATGTCGTTCATTCATTGCGATTGAGCACTCATCCGTCTTTCACTTTCACTTGCAGTTGTTAACAGCTCAATAACAATCAAGATGGTAATTTGATAATTTCTTCATCAACTTTTTCCAGTCTATGCAAATCACCACCGAAAGTATAAGTTGGTGAGTCATCACAGATGGCAGCGAAAAGTAGTTCTGCTTTTGTCAAAAGCATGTTAGAGAAATCATGTCTTCTCTGTCTTTAGAAGAAATTAGTATTCAGGCTTTAGAAGACTTTGCCTTGAAGCTTCGGAAGACTTCACTTTTAGCTTCAGAAGAATTGGGTGTTTGGCTTCGGAAGATATAACACAGAGTCAATTTCTTTATGAATTGTCAAATATTTCGAATTAACTTCTTTATACATCAAAATGCTTGCTAAGAGAACTTTGGATTGCATCAGCCTCTAAGCTAAATCATACAAACTCCCCCTAGGCTGATGCTATAAAAACTTAAGGATGACTTTGAGTTTTGATCTTCATTTGTTTATAGTGCTCATCAGAATCAAAACCATTCCTTTCTTCATCAGTTGATCTAGATTCTTTAGACTCTCAGAGTAACTCCTCATGTAAAAGAGATTATGTAGAGGAAGGTCAAGCATATTTTGACAGAAGTATATGTCTTCACCTCCTTGATCTCTTATGACATACCATCTGTCTGGGTTTGCAGAGTAAACCCATGATATGATGGGTCTCTCAGCAACAAGAGGCTCTTCTTGTAATGGAGTTGGTTGAGCAGCCTATTCTTGTTCACCCTCAGAATACTCATCCTAAGGTGAAGAGGTGGATGCCTTGGATGGTCATCCTCTTTCTCTTTCTACAAGAAGAGGATGATCATCCTCTTCTTCTTCTTCTTCTTCTTCTTTAAGTCCTTTCTGATGGTCATCCTCTTTCTCTTTCTATACTTTAACTGAGAAGGTTGGTCTTAAGTACCAGATCTTCCTTCTTTATTCTTCTCAGTTAGGTCTTTCCCCTTCACATGTATAGAAGAAAAAGGTTCAGAACCCTACTGTGGGTTAGAAGATGAAGTTGGCTATGATACAGCACAAGGTTCAAGTTGTGTTATCTCTTGAGGTTCAAGTTGTGTTATCTTTTGAGGTTCAAGTTGTGTTATCTCTTGAGGTTCAAGTTGTGTTATCTCTTGAGGTTCAAACTTAACCTCAATTTTAGGTGCAGCCTGACTTGGTGGAGAATGCAAGTCTACCAGCTCACCCCTCTCGATCTTTTGCTTGATCACCCTTATATGCTCATCCATTATAGATAGAGACATTGGACCAAGCCTAATTTCAGAGAACCCATACAGTTTCAAGAAGCTCACCATATTCATTCTGTCCTCAGACTTATTTTGGTTAGCTCTAATGGTGGCTCTTGACTTAGCATCTTCCTCCTTCATCTTGTTCTTAGAAGCTTTCTTTTCTTTTAGAAATTCTTGTTCTAGCTACTTGAGGTACTCAAACTCTAAGTATTCATAAGATAGAGGGAGTAGAGATGTTGTCTGATAAAGACTCGTGGCACTCAAGTAGGTTATCATATTTTGCCTATCTTGTTCCCTATCTACTTGAGTTTCTTGTTCAACAGCCACAATGTACACTTCAGGACCTTCTTGATCTGGAGAGGACGGGTGCTTTGTAAAATTTTCTTCTCTTTCTTTCTTTTTTAATCTTGAGGAGCAATTTAGCAACCTAAGCCTCCTTCCTCTCTTTTGCCAATTCAATATCTGCTAGCTCATTTAATTCTTCCAAGTGAAGAGAGATTATTTCATCAATGTTATAGTTTCTAGACCCTAAATAATTTAATCTGGATGCCTTTAACTTATCTTCTTAAGTATTTAGTCTGGGGACAACCTTGATTGTAGCTTGCATGAAGCTAGGGGTCTCTCCTATTCTTTCCCCCTTGCCTTCCTCTTACTCTCCCTTCTCTCCTCCTTAATCTCCTCAAAGGTTAGAATCATCTTTCCTTTGTCAAGCACTGTCTTGTGTGACTCAGGAAGGAGGGAGATTTAGCCTTCTTGACTTGGTTCTGCACTTGAGTTCTGGTCAGCGAGAGGCTATGAGACACCTTCACCAACTGATGTTTCATTGAGAGTAATAGGTGTTGCAAGAGTTATAGTCTCAAGGTTTAAAGGTTTTACAGCTAGGCCTTCAACCGAGGTTTCCCCCTTGAAGCTAATCTTATGGTCTGCCTCAATATCCAGTTGACCAACTATTTTCCCTGCTAGCCTCTATCTATATAAACTTGTATCTCTTAAACTCATCAGTCACCATCAGTTGGATCCTCTAAGCTAACCTATTAGATTGCCTATTATGACTTGGGTTGGCAAGTGGCAGGTCAACCAGAGAAAAGCTTTCATAGAATCTTAGTGTTTAGAAGTTGAAAACTTCCTGTTGACCATGATATCTAGAAAGCACTAAGGCTCTTCTGTCAGTGTCATATCTTAACCCTACTATTGGATTTTCAGTAAGGTGGGATAGAGCTAACATAGCCCTTGGTATACCCTTATCAAATAGATTTTGAATAATGGCATCCATATTGATATAGGCCTAAGTAGGTTGTTGAGTCTGGACAATTGCAAGTGAGGATGGTGAGTCCTCAATGTCCATACTCTGGGTAGTGCTCCCAAGTTCTGTGATTGTAGTTAAAACTTACTCCCCCTTTTTGGTATCATCACCTTCTTGCATAGGTGAGCTAGATGGTAACTGTCCCCTGAAGGTTGTTCATCTGAGCGTTGAGACTCAAAATGAAGGCTTACAGCTTGGGTTATGAGCTAATCAGGCTGAGCATGAGCAACCTCGTCACTGATCATTGAAAAGATGCAAGTGGTATGGTACTTAGGGGAAAGGGGAGCTCTTAGTTCCACTTCCTCCTGCATGGGAGGGTATATGGGGGCCTGCTAAATTTAAATAGACTTAGCAGCAGTTCGTTTGGATTTTCTCTGGCAGGTAATGGTTATTTATGAATATGTGGGTGGTGAAGATGAAGAAAGATGGCTTCATCATTAGCTGGTGCTGCCAAGTTGTCACCTTGAGTAGGGAGCTCTAACATTTTTAGGAAAAGTGCTATTTCTACCCCGAAAAAACCAACAGTGGTTTTTCTTATTATCTTAAAGATGCCGGGCTTCATCTATCCCAATTTAAGAACATTACTTGTTCCCCTCAACTATGAGCCTAGTTCACAGTTGAGAATCTACTGGACATATCTAGGGAACGGGTAATACTCTACGGAATCTAAGTTAGTAAGCAAGTTTATGTACACAAATAGGATAGGTCTTCTGGAATTTGATCCCATCCTCCATGTTTGTTTGATAAATAATGGATTATAACATGGAGGAGATATTTCTATTGTAAAGAGACCTTACCCTTTTTGAAGGTACTTACTGAGTAGTCCCCTTTGCAGCCCATCTACCGGAATGATCTATTGGACTGCCTCCTTTAGGAAGGACAATTCACCTTCTTCATCATTTAGCCTTAGATGTTGATTGATGGTGGCTAGAGTGATTAACACTATCTTCGCCTTCACCGATATAGACAGTGCCTTCTTACCATCCAAAATAACCACTTGGCAGGTACTTTAGAATTCCAGTAGTTGATTTTCATAGAGTGCAAGATCTATTATGAGAGTAGTGAGCTAGGACGAGCGGGAAAAATACATGCGAATCCCTGAGAAACCAAGGTCTTTTTCAGACGATAACAGAGCAACCTGATTGTGTTGCCTATATAGATGTATGGAAAAGTCTAGCTGGTTTTGGGGTTCAAGGTTGCCATTTTCTGAAGCTTTAGAGAGAAGAAAGTGAAGAACAACAAGGGTTTGTGGGTGATTTAGGGCCAAAAGTGTTCCAGATGAAGAGGAAAAAGTGAGAGGGAGACCTATTGAAATAGGTATTTATATTCGTGGATAGATGTCGGTCTCACCTCTTAAAAGGTGCCCATAAAGGTAGTTATCTTGGAAGTAGAAAATTTTTTGAAGGTAATTTCCCTCTGAAAGTTTTGAAAAAACTTCTGAAAATTAGACCGGAAAATCTTCTTTAGTTTGAGAAGAATTGCTTTGAAAGAAAATGTATTTAGAGTAATTTTGCTTCGAGACAGATTTGGTTTCGAATATATTAAATTTCAGAAGTTTTATTCAAAGGATGAATAAAGCTTACGAGACTTAATTGCTTTCGAAAGAAATCGTCTTTCAAAACATATAAATACTAAGACGCATATTTAAGCTTTGGAAGTTATATCAGAATTTTTTACGAAGTTAAATTCCTTAGTAAGTAGTTATTAGTTTTGAATACATAATTTTCTTCCAGAGACAATTTAATGTCTTTCGAAAGAAAAGAAAATATAGCTATAATTCTTAAAATTCTAAAGAATATCATTTAAGAAAATTTTCTTGCAAGGTAAACAAGGCTTATGAGTAATAATTTATACATTTTTAAAGACACAAGTTTGAAAAAACAATTTTAAAGTTAGTTTAAAAAAATCTATTCAAAGTTAATCATCTCAATAATAGATACAAGATACTTAAATCTATGTTCATTAAATGTTTTTGTGAACAAATCAGCATATTGTTTATTTGTGTTAACTTTGACCAGTTTAATCAATCCTTTTTCAAAATTATCTATGATAAAATGATACCTGATGTTGATGTTGTTTGTCTTTGTGTGCAACACATGATTCTCTGTGATTGAGATAGCACTGTTGTTGTATACATGGATAGGAGTCTCCTTTAAGTTGAATACATATTCTAACATCTGATTTTGAATCCAACGCATTTGAGCATAGCAGCTTGCAACAACAATGTATTCAGCTTAAGCAGTTGATACAGACACATAGGATTGTTTCTTGTATTGCCATGAGACTATACTTCCACCAAGGAATTAACATCCCCCAGATGTAAACTTTGCAATCAGGTTGCAGCCACCATAGTCACTATCTGTATATGCATGCAGATTGAAGTCAGAATTCTTTGGATACCAAAGGCTCAGCTTGGGAGTTCATTTGAGTTATCTAAGAATCCTTTTGATAGCAACCAGGCATGATATTTTGGGGTTTGCTTGATATCTTGCACATATGCATGTCGCAAACATGATATCAGGCCTGCTGGCTATGAGGTACAAAAGAGACCCAATCATAGAATCATAGCCCTATAAAGATATTCATCAACACACTCTCCCTCAAGATCAGGTACTAGGGAGTGATTTCTGGCTATGGGATTCTTAGCAACTTTGCACTCAGTCAAATGAAATCTGGTTAGTATGTCTTGCATATACTTTGACTAATTTATGAAGATGCCATTGTCAACCTACTTCACCTGAATTCCTAAAAAGAAATTGAGTTTCCTTATGGTACTCATTTCAAATCTATTCTTTATCAGCTTCTCAAACTCTTTGAAGATTTTTCATTAGTTGACCCAAAGATAATATCATATACATAAACTTGAACCAGCATCAAGTCATTTGTTATTCCTTTGATAAATAGTGTGCTATTAATAGTACCTCTCTTGTAACCATGTTGGACTTGGTACTATGATAGTGTCTCATACGACTTACTTGGAGCTTGATGCATCCCATAAAAAGCTTTGTCAAGCTTACAGACATAATAAGGATGATGTGGGTCTACAAAGCTAGGTCATTACTTGGCATGCACTTCCTCATCTATCACCCTATATAAAAATGCACACTTAAACATCAAGTTGGTACACTTTAATATCCTTAGATGCAGCAAAAGAAAGGAATATCATAACAACTTCAAGTCTTGCTATAGGAGCAAAAACATCTGTGTAGTCAATCTCTTCTTCTTAAGTGTACTCTTGGGCTACTAGTCTGGCCTTGTTCTTGATAACAAGTCCTCTATTATCATTCTTGTTCCTAAAAACCCACTTGGTATCTATTGGTATCTTCTCATGAGGAAGAGGACATAAGTTCCAAACTCTTTATATTTTGAATTGAAGCACTTTCTCATGCGTTGCTTTAACCCAACTTCCATCTTTCAAAGCCTCATCAAAATTCTTTGGCTCAGTTTGGGACAAGAAGCAAGAGTGCAGAAAATATTTTTCTCATGGGTTTGTCCTCTTGTTTTCATCCCAGTCTTAACATCTCCAATGATGTTTATGGTGGGATGGAACTTGTGGATTCTCAGTTGAGGAATCACAACAAGTTGATTTGACGAATCTAAATTAGTGAAATTTAGATCTGTTGATTGAGTGTCACCCATCATATCAGCATACTTATAAAGAGTGTTTGACATCATTGATGTTGTCTTTAGTGGAGTGGTTGTCAGCATCATGAAATTATTGACCACTTTCACCATCTCCATCTACGCGTACATTGGAAATCCCTTCATTTGAGTTTTGTGCCTTATTGTTAAAATTGGTTGGCACCTCAAATGCATCATCTGAAGAGTTTGTCATGGTTGTGCTGGCAGGATTTCCACTTGCAGGGTTTGTTACCACTGGAGCTGAAGGAATTCTATCCTTTAATCTTCTCAGCTCAAATCTTGGATCAGAATCTCCTGCCTTACCTGTTATTCCTGAAACATATTCATAAGATTTGTTAAAATAGTTGGTAACTAAATCAAGATCAAATAACCAATTAGGACCAGAACCTTTCACGGAGTGTGCTCATTGAAGGTCACATTGGCTGACTCCTCAACTACTCTAGTTCTGAGATTGTATACTCTATAAGCCTTATCTTGGGAAGAGTATCCAATGAAATATCCACCATCTACTTTCTCAGCAAATTTGGCTATATAATCTTTGGTATTCAAGATGGTGCATGGACATCTAAATAACTTGAGAAAACCAATAAAAGATATTCTTTCGTGCCAAAGTTCATAAAGAGTCTTACCATGAGTTTTGACTACTAATACTCTGTTCTGCACATAGCAGGCAGTGTTGACTACCTCTGCCCAGAAGGTGATGGGCAGTTTAGAGTCAGAGATCATGGTTCTTGCAGCCTCAATAAATGTCCTATTTCTCCTTTCATCAACACCATTTTGTTGAGAATTTCTAGAAGCACTATATTGTCTTGAAATACCCTTTTCATCACAAAATGTATCAAGGATTTGATTCTTGAATTCAATTCCTTGATCTCATCTTATGATCTTAACCTTGTAATCACATTAGTTCTTAATTTTAGAATGAAGGATCTCAAGATTTCAGGGGTCTTATCCTTATTTTTAAGAAAGAAGACCCAAGTATATCTTCTGAAGTCATCTGTAATTACAAGGTAATATGAAGTTCTTCCTAAACTCATTACATTGGTAGGGCCAAATAGATCCATATGTAATAAGTGTAGGGGAGTAGTGATGTAGTTCATTTTCTTTAGCTTATGAGAGACACTTTGTGTTGCTTTCCTTTCAGACGTGCATCACAATGGTCATCACTTGTAAACTCTTTCTTTGACATTACAGTTACCAAATCATCTTTAATTATTTTATTCATGTTCTTAAAGTTTACATGACACATTCATTTATGCCAAAGGAAAGACTCATCACTATTGGCTTTAGATAAAAAGAAAGAAACTTCTCTTGATGGAAACGTTTCCTGCAAATCCATCTTGTACATGTTCCCTTTCCTGTGGGCTCTTAGCAGGATATGTTATTAAGTAATGATCACCCTAGGCTTGATAACAATGCATTCATGCTCAGTGAAGAGCATGTTATGTCTTTGGTCATAAAATTAGGATACACTCAAGAGATTATATCCAAGCTCATTGACAAAGTTTACCTTCTCAATGCACAGCTTCCATTTATGACTCTACCTCTTCCTGTTATATAACCACCTAATTCTCCTCCAAAATCAACTGGCCCTCTATCAACTTTCTCAAAGTTCTGAAGCAAATAGTCATTGCCTATCATGTTCCTTAAATAGCCACTATCAATGATCCATACATTTCTCTTGGTATTCAAGTGTTCCTGCACATGAAAAATAGATAGTTAGTTACATTTGAAAACCCAAGCCTTGCTGGTCTTGGTTTCATTAAGATGAACAGAAGATAGTTCAACAGTTATTGATCCTATATAAGGATTCTTGGCAGTTGTTTGTGAAGAAACTTCAGCCATATGGCCTTACTTCATCTTTCACACTATCTTTAGAAGATTATACTTAGCCTTTAAAACTTCGTTAGTTTTGATAACTTTGAAAGTTTTGAAGATTGAACCTTCGGAAGATTTCGCATCCACTGCAAGAGACTTCAGTGCTTCGAAAGTATTTCTTTCTTTCGAGACCAAACTTGCTTTCGAAGTAATTAGGAGTGATAAGTGAAGATTTAGCTATGATGTCGGTTTCCATGTCAGTATTAGTAAAGGCTACCATTTGAGTAAATAAGTGTTTTCTGAAACATAATAGATTTAAGATGGTGAGATCTTAAAATCAAGAACCTAAAAATCTCGGATACCAATTGCAGAACCGGTGAAGGTTAATGCAACAGTTTCACATAGTGGGTAGAATAACACTTAAAAGATTAAATAGGGAACCAGACAAATAAAACAAAGAACAAATGTAAAGAACACACAAGAACAACGAGATGGTTTTCAAGGATGATGTATATTGTTGTCAAGTGTTTTACAATTGTTACAAGGTTAGTACTAAGGACTATGATACACTTTATACTACATTTTATAGTCGGTCATACTTTTAAAGCTAGCCGGAACACTAATCTAGACAACAAGATTAATGTAAAGTCAAAAGGCAGATTGTCTTTTGCCAATGACTTTGACATGTCATAACTCACTTTCTAATCTATTACAAAAAGGATAAAAGTACAAGAGTGGAAAGTTACAGACTCAAAAAATAATCTATAGTTGACAAGGAGAAATCACCAACTTGTATAAGTTGCTGAGTCATCAGATATGACAGCGGGGAGTAGTTCAACTTTTATCAAAAATATGTCAACGAAAGCATGTCTTCTCTGTTTTTAGAAGAAATCAGTCTTCAGGCTTCAAAAGACTTTGTATTAAAGATTCGGAACACTTCACTTTTGGCTTCGGAAGAACTTGGTCTTTGGTTTCGGAAGATTTAACACAAAGTGAATTTCTTTATGTATTGTCAAATCTTCCGAAGTAACTTTCTTGTGCTTCAGAATGCTTGTTAAGAGAACTTTGTTTTGCATCAGCCTCTAAGATAACTCTTACATGCTCTATACAATAATTACATTTTTACACCTAATTAATAAACTCTTTTAATTAATACACTATTTCACACACATTATTAATATATTATTTAATAATATGATATTATATAATTCAATACATTAAATATTATATTATTTATAATACTTTAAAATGATATTTAAATTTATATCTACTATTTATTTTTTTATAACTAAATTCTATTTAAATATTTAAGTATACAATTGATATTTATAATAACTAATAGTTATATTTTCTAGAGGTATTTTAGGTAGTCAATAAAGTTAGTATTTATAACAAAATTTATTAGTAAATGACATATTGTTTCATACGTCTAAAAATATAATAATAAAAATTATAATGATATTAATAGTAATGGTTATTTTTATTAAAAGGTTAATAACAATAACAATATTGTTTTAAAATTTAATATTATGTTTTTATCATGTTATTGTATCTTAAAAAATTTAATAATAACATATTATTAACCATGATACAACGTTTTACATTTTATGATAGTTTTTATTCAAATACTTTTGACGTATTTGTTTTAATTAAAACACTTAAAAATTAAAACCTCGATAATAAACTACAATTTGGCTTGAAAATTTTTCTAAGGTTAAAATAACATTCTTATAGTTTTCAACAAGTAGTCAGAATTCTATATAAAAATTTGAGGATTGTGAAATTATATAAGTTCATCTACGAGTTATGATATTTTTATAGTTTTTATAAATAATTTTCTACATATAAAGTTTCAGAGCATTCACACTAGCTCCCCAACTCCATCTCTATATTTTCACTAAAAACATTATTATTTTACTATCTCTTTCAATTAAATAATAGTTTTTAATATTTTTATTATTATTTTTTCTCTCTTCTCTACTCACAACCACTTTTAAAAATATTAAAAAATTTATAAGGTTTTACCGTATTTCTCCAAATATGAAGAATCACGGTACAATCCCCATAAATATTCTCCCTCCACTCACAATCATCCCCCAAAATATAGGGCACACTCACATCAAAAATAAAAAATCTACTTTTAATACTCTCATATGATACAAATTGAGGACTAATTTATGGGCCTTGCTTTAAAAGTTTGAATATTGAATTGATTATCAACCAAACCAACACATTCTACGGCCCAAAAATTACTATTTATGAACCAAATCTAGTTTATTTACCATCTCTACACAAAGGAAATTAAATAACACAGCACATTTATAAGTCATTTCTGCAACTCAACTATTAAAAGTCTGCATAGTCAAGTTAGACCATCCCTACACAATATGTCTTAAGGGCATACGCGCGCACACTTTAATCTATGTACTCAGAACGGGCATAACTATTGATATCCTGCTATACATCCCAACTTTCAGTTGGACCAAACATGAACCAAACCGTTACTGTTACCTGTATAGATTTCATTATGTTCTTCGTCGAAATAAAGGGCTGTTATGTCTTCCAGAGCCTCTTCGACCATATTCACTTCAACCTGCCTTGTATTGCTTGAGCTTCCTTCTTGTTCATCCTTTGAGGGAATCGCGGTACTTGTATTTATTTTTGCTATGCATTTCCCGGTCCAGATGTTGCTGATATTTATAGAACCAGCTGCATAAAGATGCAGTAGTGGGATTTGATGATTGATATACATACAAACATGGATAACAGAGAGGAAGCTACAAGGTGGTTTCAACAAAGTTACTTATTGTTAGGCTGATCTAGGTTATGATTTATCTCTAACGGTCAAATGTTTAGTTAAAAAGGAAACATGTAGACAGTGTCCGAGCTGCATTCTTAATGCATAAAGCGCCTTATGAAATAAACAGAATATGATTGTAATAATATAATCTTGATAATCCAAGTTAATACACTAATTAACGACTGAAAGAAAAAAGTGTGTTCTGGGGACAAGTGACCCGACCTGATCCGTAAGCATTACAAAAAAAGCTTGTTTTGAGCCTTTACCCACCCCATTTAACCATTCACAATTTTATGTGGAATTCGACAGGTGATAGTATCAAAGAGAGATGAAAAATAAGACCAGGATAATGACCTATAGCTAATTGACCAGGATAATGACCTATAGCTAATTGATACAATCTGGTCGGTGGTGTACATTTACAAAACGTTAAAGGTTATGTAAATGAAATACAGATGCACACACGTCTGCATTGAATACACAAACATTTTACATACTAGCATAACTGAAACTGCCACTTTCTGCTTCAACAGTTGGTTTATTACACTCTTATCATTCAGATATATTGTCTCAGCACCCAGAATATTAGAGGTTTATAGTTGTTTTAGTTGGCAAAGCTACAAGATACCGGAAATTCTAAATTCATCCCGCCTTTGCTGTTGATAGCTATGTTCATAAGAGTAACTCCATACCCTTTCTAAACTAGTTTCAATGTGTAAAATACAGGGATAATTACATAAAGAAAGTTACCAACTTTGGTCAATTTTCTATTTCAGATATCTTCTTTTTGGGTTTACTACAAACCCATAAAACTTCCAAAAGTTTCAATCAAAAATTTTGATTTTAATTTTTTAAAGATAGATGTGTCAGCACCTTTGAACAGGTTGATATTTTTTTAAGATGATGCCAAGAAACCGACTATACCTGCCAGTCTAGGTTGATGATTAACTTACGTAAAAAATTTTATGCATTGACAATGGAAAAATTGAGTAGATTTTCTTTTAATGTATGTGTAGCTGACATTTAGCACAATTTCCCCTAAGGAAGCATGGTCGGTTAAAAGTTACAACTTGTGATTATCAAGCTTTGAAGCTGCTAAACCCTAAACCCTAAACCCAAAAAAAAAAAAAAAAAAAAAAAAAAAAAAAAAAAAAAAAAAAAAAAAAAAAAAAATTATTAAAGTTTATTCTAATAATTGTCGATTTATTTTGTCGGGCTCTTCTCTCCTCCTCTCTCTAACGGCTCTATCTCTCTTCTCCATCTCCAAATCTCCGGCCACCACCACCACCTCCGGTCTCCGGTCCCCACCTCCGGTCTCCGGTCACCACCACCGGTCAACACCACCTCCACCACCGGTAAGCTAGCCAGGTTTGAAGTTTTCTCTCTCTCTCTCTCTCCTCTCTCTTTTCATACAGCTGAGATATCCATACACGTCTCTCGATCCATCAACGGTGCCTGCAAATCGGTCAACGGTGCCTGCAAATCGGTCAATTGTTCGATCTATTTCACCTTTTTCGACTATTTTGGAGTTAAATCGATCGAACGGTTCGTACCCATTGTTGATCGGGTGTTTAAGCATTTGGGTGTTGAAGAAATCAGAAATCGAGTTTGATCTCTGATT
>BJCO01465776.1:0-10102 GCA_018326465.1 Flaveria floridana
TTTTTTGTTTTTGAGACATAAATGTAGTTTATTTTCTCCTCTTATTTCATATAACCTTATTATACACTAATTATGTTTATTTTACAAATTTACATGTATTATACAATTACGTTCCTATGCTTACACTATCATTTGTACTGTCATAAATATCTTTCAATTCAATTCCATGGTTATATAAATATGAATGAATCTATTTATGTACATGTTGAGACACATATAACATACGCACACTAACATATAGACACATACACACAACGACAGTATCACACATATAAAACATACACATACAATTACAGATGGTAAATGCATACTCAAACGCATGTGCCACATATATCTATACACACATAAAAATGTATTGTGATTTTGAAAAAATCAATAATATAAATAATAATGTAGATAATAATAGTCATTAACAATAATAAATAAAAATTAACTCTATTATTAATATCACTCTAAAACAATAATTAATTTTAAGTAATATTAATAAATAAAAGTTAAAATGTGTCACAAATGTGTAGAATTTCGTGACATATTTACGACGAAAGTAATAATAATAAATAATATTTGACAAGTGTGTCGCAAATGTGTAAAAGGTTGCGACACATTTGCGACGGAAAATAATTATTAATATAAATAAACCAAAATGCGTACACACTGATAAGACTGTCAGAAATGTGTAGATGGGCGCGACACATTTGCGACAGAAATACAGATACATCCTCATCTTATGGGATTGCGCCATCATATACTGAGTATCGACAATCACAACTAAAAGTACGTTGATGTTATTATTATTGTTACTATTTTATGTCGTTTGTTCACTAACTATCATACATGTTTAATGAATTTGTAGGTTGAAACTTTGCAAGCTCAAATGCAAACCCAATTTGAAGAGGAGCAGAGGGCAAGGGAGGAGTTGCAACAACAAACATAACAAACCCAACTACAAACACAACAAACTCAACAACAAATGCAACAAATGCAAGAAACGTTTCAAAAACAATTGAATGATTTCATGAGTCAATGGAAACAACATCCTGGTAACTAGTAGTCGTTTTGTTATCAAGATATGTTACTTTTGTAGTTTAAATATATTTAAACGGTGATTGTAATTTGTATCTTTTATATTTTGTTTGTAGTAGTTGTGGTTGATTTGCAACATATTTTGTGGGTAAAATTATGATTTATTTGAAAAGAAGTTTTAGTAGATTTTTTTAGTTTTTTAGCGGAAAAAATTTGGATTTATTTGTTTTATTAAAATTTTTTTTAATTAAAAAATATTTGCGTTGCAAATGCGTTAGAAATTTGACACTTGGGTTCCTGAAAATTGTAGCAATAGCGTCGTTGTTTTAAAATACGTATTTTAACAATAATAACATTGCGTAGCAAATGCGTTGTTTGAAAATACGTATTTTGATATTGTGTAGAAAAATTGTCGTTGTTTTAAAATACGTATTTTGACATTGCGTAGCAAATTCGTCGTTGTTTTAAAATACGTATTTTGATAGTGCGTAGCAAATTCGTCGTTTTTATTTAAATACGTATTTTGACAGTGCGTAGCAAATTTGTCGTTTTTATTAAAATACGTATTTTGACATTGCGTAGCAAATACGTCGTTGTTTTAAAAATACGTTTTTTATATTAATAATAATATTGCGTAGCAAAAGCGTTGCAATTAAATAATTAGTTCAGAATTATTAAATTAAGGTAATTAGGATAATGAGTGAGAAATGCGTAGTAGATTCCTACGCCATGTTTTTGTCGCAAATATGTCGTACAATGCGTCGCAAATGTGTCGTTAACTGTTTGCCACGGGCATTTTTCCGACAAAATGTTTTTGTCGCAAATCCGTAACAAATGATGTTTTCTTACGTATTTGCGAGGGAAAAACGCGTAGCAAATTCTTTTTTTTCTAGTAGTGAAGGTTGAATTCATTCATGACTCTATTTTAAATATATTTCATATTAAAATGTAGGAAAAATATGAATGTCAGGACGGTATATCTAGTATCTTATAAAGCATAATATGATCAAAGTTTTAATTTTTTTTTTGACCCTGCTTGATTTTAAATAAAAGCTATATTAAAACATAGAAAAATAAGAATGTCACAATCGTGTATTCAAAATTTATAAAAGATCATATATCAAAGTTCAAAAGAAAACCAAAGACCTAACTCGGTTTTAAGTAAAACTTTTATCGAAATGTAGAGACTGTGTATTTACAATTTTATAAAAATTATAATGAAAAGTTATAAGAAAAAAGACAAAAAATAGGTTAGGAACAAATTATAATTAAAAAATAAATAATAAAATTGTCATCGAGGACTTGTAGACTTATGCTTTAACAAGTAATAAATCGCTATTGATATGTTAGCTTTTAATAAGTATGCAAATGCGTGTATTTGTGTGTATGGTTCATTTATGCATGTTTATGAAACATATAAGAACATCCTCAGTAACATTTTTGGAGGGTCATATTTGGTGGGCCTCGTTCTTCACCATTAGGATTCCCCTGTTTTTTATTTATATAACATGTATAGAGAGAATCGTTTAAAAGTAGAAATAACAACAATGATATGACAAGTGGTGATTTTATATGTTTTTAGATCTCTTATTAAAGATGTTTTATTGATTTTAAAGAAAGGATGTTTTTCTAAATAACACACTTTAGATGTCCTCGTTTTCTTTTTCTTTTTTCCCTTTTTATTTTCTTAATGTATCAGAACAAAAGAAAGCAATGTGATATTGATTATTGTATTCCGTTAACTCTTGTTGATGTGGTTTAATTCTTTTTAAATCATGGCTTGGTTTTTTAATGAACATTGTAGATTCTACTAATCAAGTTCATTTTTGAGGTTATTAATGTCGTTAATATATATGGTCCGCAAGATTTAAACCTAAAAAAGGAGTTGTGGGGGAAATTCTTAATGCTAAAATCTAATTTTGAGGGGATGTGGATACTATTGGGCGATTTCAATGAGGTCAGATTTTCCTCTCACCATATGAACTCTGATTTCAACTCTTCCGGAGCCAATGCTTTTAATGAATTCATTTTCGAAGCGGGGCTGCACGAATACAACATGGGGGAGGCAAATACACTTATATGAATAGCAGCGGGTCAAAGGCGAGTAAAATAGATAGAATTTTGGTTTGTGAACACTTTAGAAATAAGTGGCCTGGAGCATCGTTGTTTGCTTGGCCGAGAATGCTCTTGGATCATTGTCCAATTACTTTAAAAACTTCAGTGGTGGACTTCGGTCCAAAGCCGTTCAAATTTTTCACTTCATGGCTGAATAAAGAGGGGCTAAATGAGGTGGTAATTAAAGCTTGGAACATTCCGGTTGCTGCATCTAGGGCGGACGGGAAACTAGCGGCCAAACTTAAAAATATTAAGTTGGCAATTAAAGCTTGGAATTCGGCCTTCCAAGCTCAAGAACGCAGCAAGGTGAAAGGCTTGGAGGGAAAAATTAAAGTTTTGGAAGAAAAAGCCGAATTGGGGGGATTATCAGATAGCGAAGGAAACGAGCTTCTTGGTTCTAGAAAACTTTTGTTGGATTTTGAGAATGCGCGAATGAAGGACATGAAACAAAAAGCGAGAGCGAAATGGTTTCTTGAATGGGACGAGAACACTTCTTTCTTTCATGGGTTATTCAATTCTAGATTGTCTTATAATAGAATTAATGGGCTGGTAATTAATGGGATGTGATGTGACAATCCAATTGATATAAAGAAGGAAGCCTGTAACTTTTTTGAGAAGAGGTTTAAGGAAACATGTTCCTCTAGACCATATTTGGACTCCAAATTTTGGAGTGTCAAGGAATAAAAACTCTATCAGAGTCCGAAGCTGCGTCCCTTGTTGAGCCTTTCTACCCTATGGAGATTAAACAAGCAGTTTGGGATTGTGGTGGGGAGAGATCTCCGGGTCCTGATGGTTTCAACCTAGCATTCATTAAACATTTCTGGGATCTCTTCCAACGGGACTTTTTAAACATATTCGAGAAATTTTTCCAGCTGGGTTCTATTAGTGACTCCTGTTGCTCATCCTTTATTGCTTTAATACCAAAGGTAAATGACCCTAATGGGCTTGACGAGTTCCGTCCTATATCACTTATTGGATGTATATCCAAAGTGATCTCTAAAGTTCTCGCCAACCGAATCAAACGTGTCTTGGATTCGGTTATATCTGAAACTCAATCTGGATTTATGGCTAATAGGTCCATCCTTGACGGGCCTTTAATGATTAACAAAACTCTTACATGGCTGAAAAAGGCGGATAAACAGGCTATGCTTTTCAAAATTGATTTCAATAAAGCTTTCGACTCAATTTCATGGGATTTTGTTGACTCGATGCTCGGTCAACTTAATTTTCCTGCAAAATGGAGGCTATGGACCAGGGGTGTTTTAAGATCGGCTAAAGCTTCTATCCTTATAAACGGATCTCCTACCAAAGAATTCCGTTATTCACGTGGTGTTCGACAGGGTGATCCTCTTTCACCCTTCATTTTTTTGATTGCTATGGAATCTCTCAACTGGTTGTTTAATCGTGCCATTAGAATGGGTGTGTTTAGGGGAGTACAACTTCCATGTGGAGGCCCGACTTTATCGCATTTTCTTTTTGCTGACGATGTTATTATTCTTGGTGAGTGGTCCAGGGCAATATTCAGAATCTTAAGAGATTAATGAGGATATTTTTTCTTGTGTCGGGGCTGGAGATAAACAACAAAAAATGTAGTTTGATGGGGATCAATGTGTTGCATGAGGAAGCTCAAGAAATGGCGGATAAAGTAGGGTTCATCAGGGGTTCGTTACCTTTTAAATACCTAGGATTGACAGTGGGTGCAAATATGAATAGAAGAAAAAATTGGGAACCAGTAATTGAGTTGTTTTGATCACGCCTATCTCTATGGAAGGCCAATCATTTATCATTTGGCGGTAGGTTGGTATTAATCCAATCGGTTCTTGACAGCCTGCAGGTTTACTACTTTTCCCTCATTAAAGCCCCGGATACAATCACTAATGAGTTGGAGAGGATCAGGAGAAACTTTCTATGGGGTAGCAGTGATAACAAGAAGAGAATCAACTGGGTATCATGGGATAAAGTTTGCAAACAGAAAAAGGATGGGGGTCTTGGCATAGGATCCCTGAAAGATCTAAACTTGGGGCTTCTTACTAAGTGGAGGTGGAGGTTTCTTACTAACTCGAATGGGCTATGGAGGGAGGTGATAATGGCTTTGCATCACAATTCTAGGAGGCCGAGTCTCATACCGTGGAAAACACATCTTGCGGGGACATGGACAAACATTGCAAAGGTTGAGATTTGCCTTCTAAAAAACGACATCAACATTCTTGATCTCATGACTTGGGAAGATAAAGGTTGGTGTTGGCAGTGAGACAAAGATGGGGTTTTCTCTGTGAGCTCTATGAGAAAGTTGTTGTACAAAGCTAGGGTGACCAAGGATCCTGCAATGGAATGGTCTAAATGGGTGCCTAATAAAGTTAATATTCATGCTTGGCGAGCTGGATTGGATAGGCTCCCTACACGTAAAGCGTTGGTTGTCCGTAATGTTCCGATCCAATCTATTCTTTGCCCATTATGTCTGGAAGATGAGGAATCAGTTGAGCATCTTTTTATTTCGTGCTATTTTGCTAACATGGTGTGGTCATTCATTTCGTCTTGGTGCAATACTCTTCCTATTTTTGCCTTCTCGATTTCGGACCTGCTTAATTTGCATAGTTCACCTCTGGTAGCAATGAGGAACCAAACGGCCTTCCATGCTATTGTTCTTGCGGCAATTTGGTGTATTTGGTTGAGCAGGAATGAGGCGATCTTCAATGTTCGGGCACCTTCTCTTAACAGATTGTTAATCAATATTAAGTGCACCAGCTTCCTCGGGGTTAGGAGTAGATCAATTACTAGGAATATTGATTGGAAAGATTGGTGTTGCTTTAGATTGTAGTTTCAAGGTTTATTTTGTTTTGGGGGATTCTTCTTTTGTGTGTTCTTTGTTTGCCTTTGGGGTGTATCTGTATTTCCTGGATAGTGTTTTTATTGAAATTTCTTTTGCCTTTCAAAAAAAAAGTTCATTTTCATCAACTGTTGTGTGAACTAATAAGTAAACAAGGTTCTAAGTTTCTGTGCTCTCTAATATCATAAATTAACTTCGTCTTTTAAGTCCAAAAGGCAAATTGATAGTGCTTGTGCTATAGAGGTAAACTGCTATTCACTATGTCAACATGGATTAACAATATCTATAATTTAAACAATTAAAACAAAAACTTAGAGTTGCTTACGTTCATCGTCTTTAAAATTGGCCATTCACCATTTCAACTGACAAATCTAACCATAGATTGAGCACTGAGTTTGAGTACTTGAACAAATTAGACACTGATTGAACGAATCTGACCAGAAATGATGAACATGTCTTATATATTAATGCTTAAAAGTTAGCAATTAAAAATATATATGTTGTCCTAAGATAAGGAAAATAACCATAACTTTAGTCATTATCAACGGAGAAAATGTAAATTAAGATGAAAAGAATCAAAATGGAATGTAACATAAGCTAAACAACTAGATTGTCACCAGCAGAAATGCAACCAGATTGTCACCAAAACTTGAAATCCAAAATCAAGAAAATGATATTCAAACGCTAAACAACTATAAAACTTACTTCAAACATTGGGAACAATACGCCTATAAACTGCTTTAAACGTCTGACCTCCATTTCTCGACACTTTTTGTCCTTCTTCAGTAGCACAACTCAATAACTTCACCACCGGATCAGCTTCAAGTTCTTCTTCAGTGAGCGATTCAAACAACGGGTGATTTTCCAAACAAGATTTCATCCAGTCTCCAAGCTCCTCCACATCAGTTATAGTGTATACAATCCCACCAGGTTTAATCACATAAGCATATTCATCCAACAAAAACGGGCTAATCACACGCCTACGATGGTTCTTTTCTTTAAAGTGTGGGTCCGGGAACAAGAAAAACATCTTTGAAAGCTGTGCTTTTTCAAAGTAATTGGGAATGTATTTCATGGAGTTAGTCCTCACAACAGATACATTCTGGTACTGACCCGGGTTTGAAACCCTTAAAGCTAGAATCCTTTCTTTGACATACTCCGTTACCTTGTCTCTCAACTCCATTCCGATCATTAGCGTATCAGGAAAAAGGGTAGCAAGACTGATTAGAAGCCCTCCAAACCCACAACCGATATCTGCAAACTCAATCTTTTTGGAATTGGAACTGGAATGGGAATCGGGCGATGGGAAGTAGTGAGGGTAGTGAAGGGAGTATTCTACATGTTGAGGGGAGATCGGGACGGGGAAATGGGAATCGCTTAACGGATTGCTATGAGCTCGAGCTCTGTAAAACCGCTTTCGTGGAAGGCGGGTGGATTTGCTGATGCAGGGGTTTGATTCATCCCCTGATGGCAGTTTTTCCTCAAGTTGCATATTGAAAACAGAAGTAACCTCTGTAATGACATATCACATGTTAGAAAATATCATTTACTTTACCGCAATAAAAGTACCATAGATACTTCATAAACTCAGATATACTCATCTTAATACCATAAAAATTTAGGGTTTTGTTAGAGGACGCAATCTATCTGTATAAAGTTACAAGCTTTAGTGAATCACATTATTCAGCTCATCGAACAGATGAATAAACCCTAATTAGAAAGCATAACACTAAATCAACAAAATTAGCTGCTGATTTCATAAACCCTAATGAGCTAACTTTCGATTTTCAACACAACTTAACTTAAACTTGTAATACATACAAATCAGTTTCAGAAATCAATGAATGCAAACTATACTTTAACAACTTAAGAGATAAATCAAATACCTTCGATGGAGCTTTATAGAAAGAGCAGAGCCGTGAGGCGACAGAGGCCAATCACTGTTGGTCGTCAGTGGTATTTGATTATACGTTTCTTATTGGGCTTTGGATTGGGCCAGTGCAGTGGACACTGTGATGGAGAAACCTCACCACATTTGAGGAGTAATTTAAGATATTCAGCCCATGATCGAATGGGCCAACTTTAAACAAGATAATTCTTATACTTGCTCCCTTTGGGTTTTGGGTTTTGATACCGACAAACACATAAATTTGGTTGAAACCGGTTAGGGTTTGCTCAAACCTGGTTAACATCAGGTTTTGGTATAAAATGGTTTTGTTGGAAACATATTGTATTGGGAAAGGGATTGGTTTTATTTGAAACCAGTTAGGTTATAACCTGGTTTATAACCAGTTTGGTTTTCAACAGAGTGTTCAAAGGCATGGCTTCGTTTTCAACTGTTTTCAGGTCGAAAATCATTTTGGAACTGTTCAAAGAAACGGCTCCGGTTTCCAACCAGGTTTTTCATGCAACTCTACAGACAATGATGGAACTGTATAGAGGCGCACGAATCAGGTTTTGGGTCGTACCCACGCCCGGGTACAAACCGGGTTGGGCCCATTCGGGTATTTTTCTACCCCGGTATTGGTGAAACCGGGTACGAACCCGGGTCCGGTTTATCATAATGAAACCCCTACCCGGTATACCCGGTTTGGGTAGGGTCGGGTCCGGGTCAAATACAAAACCGGGTACAATCCAAACGTTTTTTTTCTCGTGTGTATTATTATTATTGTTTAATAAAAGCCATTAACAACAACAGCAGCAGCAGCAGCAGCAGCAGCAGCAGCAGCAGCAGCAGCAGCAGCAGCAGCAACAACAACAACAACAACAATAATAATAATAATACTTAGACGACTTCAACTTTCCACTCATCTCCAAAATATTACAAAGTGTCACGAAAGTTGCTCTATTCATTCTTAGTTGATGAAGACATGTGTTATCACTTTCATACACTAATTTATGCATATATTCTTTTCTTTCAAGGTAGAACATCTTGTAGCGAGGTCTAGTTGGAGTCATATCTAAATGTATGCTAATAACTATTTGAATTGCTTGAATATACCAACTAACCATGTTTAGTATATGAAGCCACAACACACAAAATGCAGCTAATTTCTTTTGTTTTTTTGTCTTTTCAGATTACGTCTAGACATAACTGCAATAAAATCAAATAGAAGTATTTATGCATATCCATATGACAATATATTTACTATTGAATTTCTCATAATTTAATATAAACTTTAACTTATTTTTAAGAAAAGGATAATACATAGAATCTCAATCATGCAAAATTAACAAATCAAATGTAACCAATTAATTTTGAATGGGGCCTACTAAAGAGACGCCCTACCCGCTATTTGAACGCCCTGCTTACGGGCCGTAAGGCCCTTCACAGGCCGTATTGACTGTCAGGTAGTCAAATCAGTCATTCAAAAACTTAACGGCCCGTGAAGGTGTTCACGGTCAAATTTTTTCACGGCCCGTTAAGCTTTTCACGGCCCGTTAAGCTCTTCACGGCCCGTTTGGCATTCCGCTTACGGGCCGTGAACTGCTTTAGGGTCCTATTTTCACCTTTAATAATTTGACGAGATATATTATTCCTCGTTTTTCGTGTAATTTTGTATTTATTACGTTATTTGATATGACGTAATATTCCTCGATAGTCGTGTAATTTTTTATTTATTACATTTTTTGATATGACGTAATATTCCTCGATATTCGTGTTAATTATGTGACGAGATGCAATAGTCCATTTCAACTACTATATAAACGTTAGTTTATAAATTCATTTCATAATTCAAATTTCTACGATAAAATTTATTTCATTTCAACTACTATATAAACGCAATATTCCATTTCAACTACTATATAAACATTAATATTTAACGTTACGATGTCTTTCTGGGATAACAACTATTTATTCGATTCGGAATCTAACTGTTACCCTGAGGAGGGTTACGGTTATTACGATGAGGCTGCTTCAAACTATTTAGGACAGTTTGCGTCCAATTACGGCGGGAATGACGGCGGCGATGACGGGGGTGATAACGGTGGCGATAGCAGCGGTGATAATGAAGGTTCTGGTTCCGGTAAAAGAGGTTTATACGACACGAATCAGGTTATAAGATATATAATATTTAATTTTACTTTCATTTTACTTTCATTTAGTAATAACTAACTAAAAATATTAAATTGATT